>VUYV01000100.1:536218-796459 GCA_008711295.1 Anarhynchus alexandrinus | reverse complement strand
ACTGTCCAGCCAGTTCTTTATCCACCAAGTGGTCCATTTGTCGAATCCATATCTCTCCAATTTAGAGACCAGGATATTGTGTGCGTCGGTGTCAAATACTTTGCACAAGTCCAGGTAGATGATGTCAGTTGCTCTTCCCTTGTCCACTGCTGCTGTAACCCCTTCGTAGAAGGCCACCAGATTTATCAGGCATGACTTGCCCTTGGTGAAGCCATGCTGGCTATCACCAATCACCTCCTTATTTTCTATGTGCCTTAGCAGAGTTTCCAGGAGGATCTGCTCCATGATCTTGCCAGGCACAGAGGTGAGACTGACTGGCTTGTAGTTCCCTGGGTCTTCCCTATTTCCCTTTTTGAAAATAGGGGTTATGTTTCCCCTTTTCCAGTCAGCCGGAACCTCACCAGACCGCCACAACTTCTCAAATATGATGGCCCACTGCCCATGTCACTCGTGTCACCAACAAAAATGTTAAACAGTGCCGGTCCCAATACCAACCCCAAGGGACACCACTTATTACTGGTCTCCATTTGGACATCAAGCCGTTGACTGCAACCCTTTGAGTGTGGCCATCCAGCCAGTTCCTTATCCACTGACTGGTCCATCCATCAAATCCATGTCTCTCCAATTTAGAGACAAGGATATCGTGCGGGACAGTGTAAAATGCTTTGCACAAGTCCAGGTAGATGTCATCAGTTGCTCTCCCCTTATCCATCAATGCTGTAACTCCATCACAGAAGACCACCAAATTTGTCAGACACTATTTGCCTTTAGTGAAGCCATGTTGGCTGTCACCTATCAGCTCCTTATTTTACATATGCCTTAGCATAGTGTCTAGTAGAATCTGCTCCATGATCTTGCCAGGCACAGAGGTAAGACTGACCAGCTTGTAGTTCCCTGGGCCTTCCTTTTTTACCTTTTTAAAAATGGGGCTTATGTTTCCCATTTTCCAGTCAGTGGGAACGTCACCAGACTGCCACAACATCCCAAATATGGTGGATAGTGGCTTAGCAACTTCATCCGCCAGTTCCCTCAGGACCCATGGATGTATCTCATCATGTCCCGTGGTTTTGTACACCTTCAGCTTCCTCAGAGGGTCTCGAACCTGATCTCCTCCTACAATGGGTAGTACCTCATTCTCCCAGTCCCTGCCTTTTCCTTCTGCAACTTGGGTGGTGTGGCTAGAGCACTTGTCGTGGCCCTCAAGCACTTCAGTGACCCTCAAATCCTTTTGCTTCTCCTTTTCATTTAAACCCTCCAAGTGGCATCTGCAGAACGCACACAGTCCCTGTGGTTGGAAGAGCTCTTTGGCTAAATCAACAGCACTAAACAGCACATGGCAGAGTTGTGGGCAAATCTGGTTGATGTAGGTTTATTTTCTGGTTAGGTCAGTATCTCCAGCTGGCTACGGCAGAATTAAATTTAGTCTGCACAGGTTTTTAATCACAGTATGCTTTATTTGGGTCCAATTTTTGACCATCCTGAAGGCAGATACTCTTAAGCTTTAACTTTTTTGTCTCATCTCACTTCTTCCACAGCCTACCCACATCCTCCACACTTTCCCCTTTCCTGAAATACCCATTAGAAACTTTGTTATAAATCTGAAGTAGCATGGTGCATAAAAATGTTGCCTAGAGAGGATACTTTTAAAGCTTTTTTCTTAAGAAAAACAAGTAACTAAATTTCCTCCACATAAAAGGATTTTTTTTTTGCAAATTCAACTCTATTTTCCATCTACAAATAGTCGAACTGAACATCATTCCCAGCTAAAGTATTTTCCTTTTTGCTTTGGTCTTTTCCGCTTTCTTATATTCTAATCGTGTGTCCCTTTTTTTTTCCTTCCTTTTTATACCTTTTACAGCCAACATCATTTTAATAACTAAGAATTCTCAGGCAAATGAGAGCAGGAACAGCTCATTACTGCCCATATGGATCATTATTGACTCACTGCATTCTTCAGCAAAGGTGTCTTCCATACCATTTCACCTTTCAGCTTGTTGTTTAAAATAACATTTTAATGACATATCCACAATGCAAACGTGGAAGAAGGGTTTGGGGTAAAGGTCAGCAACTTTTTTTTTTTTTTTTCAGTGGAAAAGCTGAATGTTTGATGCCTGTACAGGGCTTTATTAATTGCTTTAAGTTATTCAGACCATGAGTCTTCTTTTTGTTGCTGTTCCTCAGCCAAGCAAATGTGGCAGAACAAAGGTGATCAGGTGTAGCTGCAAGTTCTTACCCATTTACTGTTCTTGCACCAGACCTTTCATTTGTGTATGGAAAGAGAGGGTGCCCATAGCCCTGTGTGGCAAACAACAATATATGCATCCATTGTTGTGTTTCAGATGGGATCATTTGCCCTCTTTAACATCTGCTCAGCTCCACTGGTTTTATCTGTGTTTTTCCTGGTAAGTGGGACGTGTCTGGCATTGCCTCCTCAGTTTCAGTGTTGTTGTCCTGAAAACAGGCCAATCGCTTAATTTCCATAGGCCTGTGGGGTGTAGGAAAGAGCCCGCCAGATGCAATTTCCTCAGAGAAATTCCTGTTGCACTCAGGTGCCACCCACTGTCTTCTGAACTGGATTTTGCTGTTTCTCTGTCAGCATCAACTCAAAGTAATTAATGTGAACTATGCAATTACATGAGCTAAGGGAGAGGGTACCACATCTGAAAATCATTCTACATAGCTTCTCACTACTCCGTCTGCAAAAATGCCATCAGTTAGTTTTTTTGCACAAGTGCGCTGTTTCAAGGCAATCAGGGCAGAGGGAGAGAAACAGTAAATGGAAGCAGTTTGAAGTGTCATCTACATACACATGAAAGGCAAGGTAATGAAGTAGAGTTGAAGTTTTCTCGGAAGATCCTATTAGCTAATTTATCTTTCCTGAAGTAGTTAATGGACCTTATGCTTTTGTTTATTGCAGTGTACTACAAACACCTCCCCAGGAACCCTCTGGTTCTCTTCCTGGAAACAGGGATTGGCACCAAAAGAAAATTCAAAGTGCCTCAGAAGCGTAAGATGTAAGAACTGAGAAAGACCTTTGGGACCAAAGCATGCACAGGCTGATTAAAGTTGCATTACCCACACCCTGAGGAGCTGAGATAGACTTGTAAACTAGGCCTCGTGTTGTCAGCCCCAAGAGCAGATTGGGTACCAGTACTGTCACTTCTTCACTGGGCCTGCTTTTACAAGCCAGTTCCCGTTTCCTGACAAGGAAAAGGCAATGTCTTGTTCTTCATGTGTACATCTGGGTACAAAGTTACTTGTAAAAAAAATTAAAATAAATCTACAGAACATCAATAAAAAGAACAGGGTAAACGCCACTCCCCTTTCCTCCTGTGTTGCGCACATTTAAACAGAAATAGAAAGATCCTTTGAGCCAGATTCATGCTCTTTGTAGTAAACTGATGAGGTCAAGCTGGTTATTGTCGAGCTGGAGGATGAACATAACCCGTTAGGTTTGTTTTCTGTATGAAAGCAGAAAGCCCCTCACTGCCTGATGCAATTATCTGTTTAGATGTGCTCTGCTTTCTGGTCCTGTCCTACACAAAAGACATATCTCTGGAAAAGGCTGTATACATACCTCCTCCGGTCACTGGCAGAATAAGATGAATAGGACTTGATCACAATCCAGTGTCAGGCTCTATCTCCCTCACACACACAATGTATCACGATGGTACTCCTGCTGGAGAGGAAAATAAACTCAGCTCACCTTGGCCAGCATAGCATGCCTGCACAGGAGCTTTAGAAAGTGTTGGGCAGGGTATTATTAGAACACACTTTTTATCCTAGGCAAAAAATGCACATTCATAGGCTACATGTGAGTAATTTCAGCATCTGGATTTGGTGGATGCTGACTGCTCCTTTGAGGAAGGTATTTTGCCCTGTCATGGGGTACATCACATATTTATTACAGTGGTCAAGAAAGGGTGAGTTGAACAGCAGTAAGTGGGTGTGATTGAGTCTAAGTGAGTGTGAAGGAGTCTAAAGTTGGCTCATCTTACTTGGCAAAGGTGCAGGTTAATATAGGAGACTTCTTTAATTTACACCTTCACACTTTCTCACATCCTCTTGTGTGTTGCAAAAGAGCAACTTCTGCAACTCTTTTAACTCACACCCTGCCTGCGATTGTGTAATTCACACTAGTTTACACACCTCATCTGGGTCCTGCAGCCTGCAGTCAGCAACTAGAGCAAGGCCAGGCAGTCATTCCCAGCTCACCAATAACAGCTCCTACACAGTGCACTTCAGCTCCACATTAACAGGAAATTAAGAACACAAGGTGTAATATTTGCATTTTCTTTTCTTACACGTTCCTTATAAGCCACAGTGCTGGTAGTTGACTTGGAGCACAACTTTATAAATGGCAGTTAGAAAAGCAGCCCCCTGTGACTGCCCACAGATATGTGAAGGTGAGTGTAAAGACAATGGTGAAATCATGACAATTTACTCTGATGTCTCGTGAAACTCCAATAAAGTTAATAAAATAACTTCAAAATAAATTTCCTCCTCTACCTTCCTTTTTCTATTTTTTATCCTTTCCACACCAGCTGAATCAAACTTCCACTCCGACAACCACAGGCCAGTATGTTTGGCTTATCATGTTTCCATGATATGAATGGCCACTGCTTAATAAAAAAAATGATCAAAGAAAGCTTCTGTCACTGTTGATAGAGACTGCTGAAACTGGGAGACTTTTTAGGGTGGTGATTTTTTATTTATCTTTTTACTTTTGAGGTACGTTTTCTTTTGGACCTGTTCCCCTAAGGTGGGAAAGATGTGCAGGCAGAGGAAGCCTCAGCTTCACTTCACTGCTGTGGTATTGAGTGGCTTTTTCTTACTGAGTGGTGTCTTAACTTCATGTGGCAGTAGAAACATTTGGGAACTAGAGCCTGCCAACTACAGAGACAGCACCATGGAAGGGGAAGAAAGGGTAAAGGAGCCAATATTAAACTGGAAAGACAATTATTTCATTTTGGAAGGTGGTTGCTTTTTCCTGATACTAAATAAGCATAATTATAGCTCCTACCAACTTTAAAAAATGTCTTCACTTTCATTGGGATAATAATATTTTGAACTTACTGCACCTTTCATACCAGAATCTCAAGGCACTTAATAAACACAAAATGAAGATGAGTAATGCACCCTTTTTGAGGCAGTTAAGCTCTATTATTCTTCTCTGTAGATAAATTGGAGCACGAAACAATTATAGAGTTTGCCCAATCACACATCAAGTGAGTCCCAGACCTCAGAATAGGACGCAGAGGCCCACTGTGCTAGTATCTTGCCATTGTGTAATTATTACATTTTGTTCATTTTAAAAAGCAAAAAGAAAGGAAAATACATATAGCATAATCCCATTCTGAATCATATTTCAGCAAATTCAGTAATAAAGGGCTGAATGATGAATAGCATCTTTTTCTCCTTGCTCTACTGAATTATTTTCAGTGTTTGCTCCATTTGTACTTCTTCCATAATTCTGACAGCTAGTTCTTTAGAAAGAGATCACTCTAATCCAATTTACATCATTCATTTGACGTGCTTTTCTTTGTCTATCAAATCTGTGCCTTCTGATTCACTTCCTGACTCACTGCAGTTTTACACTGGTGTCACTCAATTGAAATCAATTTTGTCTGGGTGGGATTTTACTGCTTTTCAGTGAAAAGCTGCATTTACTTGCCCAAAATAGAGTCTGAGGAGAGCTGGGGGGAGGGCACTGGAAAAGAGGGGGAAGAGAAGAGAAAGGCCCTTGTATCAGATTGAGGGATTTTCAATAAATTGTTAACATGGAAGTATTTGTAGACAAGAATTTGGTTACTTTGAGGAGCTGACTTAAAATTCAGGTCAGGTTAAGGTCAAAACTGGTTTGATGGATACCTTGAAAAGATGATTATTTGCATTACACAAGCACAGAAGCCTCAAGAGTCATCGATTCCTGATAATGCATAGCAGGTAGTCCCTGTCTCCAGGAGCCTGCTCCTGTGAGTAGGGCACAGAAAAAAGACAGGAAACCTCTAGAGGGGTGGAGTTTGTACACCAGTTTAGAAATTGCTTATGATTTTGACAAATAAATGAAAAAAAAACATAGAACAAAGGCAATGGCACACTGCACAGCACACTGAAGACTGAGAACTACAATTGGAAGAAATTCTGCTTTTTCCAAAGGTTACCCAGGACGTGTATTTCAAAACACAGATCACCTGAAATCTAGTCTGTTGACCTGAGTCCAAGACTGTCCTAGATCTTTGTCCAGTTCCTACATCAACTCTATTCCTAGGAACTCCATGGTTACATTCAATTAAGAGCACACTATGTGCAAGTTATGGTGTCAAAACTGGTAAGAAACCTGTGCAGCCCGTGGGCCCATCCCCACTCTGTTCCTTTCTCCGGCTACATTCAAATTCAGCTGCAGATAATAAATACTTCTGTTGTAGCTGACTCCAGAGTGATAAAAAATTCAGCTGGCAAGAAACTACATAACCCTGCTCTCTTCATCTTCCCCAGGTCTTCCTTTGAAAGGTCAGCAGCTACAGAAGTCCAGCCCCTACACTTGCCAAAGGTCCATTTGGAAGGAATGACCCTTAGCTTTGAACTGGGGTCCTGCTGTTGCTCACAGTGTACAAGCGAAAGGAGGATGAATGGCTGCTGGCAAGGCCTTTCCTCACTGGTCATTCCACTGCTGAGATTCAGTACTCCTCTTAAAACTAAAGCCAACTTGGTCCTTTGCAGTGGCAATGGGAAGGGAGCCCCCAACCTCCTTTCAGCCCAGACTTAAAATCTGAACTTTTCTGCATCAGTAGAATTTGCCTGTGACCCCATTTTGTGTCCCCACAAAATAAAACTCTGAAACCAGATAGCTCCAAACATTGCTTTGTGGTTCCCTCCAAGGTTGTCTTAGTAGGGATGTGCTCATTTTTAAACTGAATAAAGTCTGCAAAGTGAGAGAGGAGAGGACCCCGCAATCTCAGATGGGACCAAATTGAGGTATTTTCAGATGTACAGAGCTTGTGTGAACAGAGTTCTTCCTCTATGAATTTGCAGGAAATTAATTTTATTTGTTTAAATAGGTTTGAGGAGAGATTTGTAACTGATAGGTCCATATGTTGGGTAAAATTAGTACCTCATTCTCATTTACACTGTTTTGACTCTTCTCTAACTTAAAACAAAAAAATCAACATCTGTGAACCATCCACAGAAAAGACTTTCTAATCTTGCTTCACCAAACTTTAATCCTACACACTTTCAAACTGGGAGCTCAAGTTCATACTTGTAATACCTATTTTGTAGTAAGACTGCAGGCAAAGCTGCTTGAGTCCTGTGCACTGGTGCTTTTCCATGCTTACATCAGAAGGAAAATAAGTCTTTCAAAAAATAAGAAGTGAAAAAAAATCCTAAAGAGGGTCATGAAATGCTCTTCAAGACACATTTATGTGCAGAGGTGAGAATAAGCATGCAAATATACAAGGATGTTTACCACCACAGGTGTGAGGTTCTCAGATTAAACTGTAATGTGAAGCCTTGCTCTAACTAGAGCTAGTGCCCTTAGTGTTGAAAGCACAAAATAAAGAAGTTTTTGTGTAAGTGGCGGAAAAAAAATCAGATCATATATTATCATCCAAAAAATTCCAAAATCGAACATAAGGCCAGCACAGCAGAGTATTAAGGAAAACTGAAAAGCTTTGTAAATATTTTCACAGGAGATTAGAATCTCTGCTACCACCATGATGATAGCAACAATGAAACACAAGATTGGTTTGCAGTGAGTCAGAGTCATATCAGCAGTCACAGAAGACATTTAAAAACCCCAACTGCTGGGTGTTGGTGGGAATGTTCCCAAGTTCTTGATTCAGGATGAATTCTAGCATCAGTGTTTGTTAATCCACAATTTCACGTTAGAAGTACGTGACATACTGATCTTTTTCATGTTATTCAATACAGTACGGATCAAGCACCACTAAACATGGATGGAAATTGGTGGTGATAGTGAGAAGAATTTCAATGCTTTTGTTCTAATGCAAACACTAAAATTTTAATCAAATATTTAGCATTTTAAATCAACCAACACAATATTATTAATAATGATTATTTGTCGTCATTCTGCTTTTTTAATCATACAATGAAAGAACAGAAATATCACATGATCTCCTACTTAAGGAGAGCTGAGACTAGTTAAAATGAATAATTGAAAGGCAATGCATCTCAAAACACTTCTAAAGTCCACACAAGCAGTTCCAAATTAAAAACATGCAAAAAACCCACTGACAGTAATCATTATTATAGAGCCTTCAGTGACTTTTTTCAGTACTGAATAGTCATTAAAAGTTTAAGGATCTTTATCAATGTGTATGTTCTTTTAAATATAAGTGAACAAATCTCTAACTACTGCAACAGCACTTAACCCAGTGCATCCAGGCAGGATTCTCCGTACTGTAAAAGCTGTCAGGGCATTTTCTGTGAGATTTCCTGGAAACAGCTCTCCACCATGGTTCGAGCAATCTAAATTTGGTAATACCGCAAAAACACTGTGAAAGCATGAGTTGGAGAGGAATTCTGCAGAGGGATATGTGATGAAGGCAACAATAAGAAGTCCCTATGATTGGATGTCTATCTTATTTTCTCTTGAAATGGATACTTGCATTGCTAATGAGGTTTTAGTTACTGTTTTCTTAAAGATAATCTCAGAAAGCTGTCTCTTAGTATTTCAAATCTAAATAAATAAAACTAATAGCATATCATGAATCAAAGCTCTGCTGGGCACAAAATGGGTGATATTTTTTGCAAATGGACCAGATGTTTACAGGCCTCAGATCTGCGCACATACACTCCGGTTTCTAAATCTTGCCACATATTCTGTGGGCTCAGTATTCATAAGCAGTAGGAATATTTTAAGTACACCAAGCTTAATTCTGGAGTTGTTGATCACACAGAAGTTCAGCATCAGCATTCCCGCAGTAAGAGCAAAGCAGGAGCAGAAAAGCAGTTTCTTATATGCTCTTATCGTTAGAAGGCACTTCACAATGATAGAAGATGTCTTAGGGTTTACTCTACATTCTGAACCTTGGCCAGGTTAAGCAAAGATAAACTGAATGAGAAGTAAATCAAAAACAAAAGAAAAAGTGTTTAGTGCACATTATTCTGTATCTTGCCTATATGACCCAGCCAGCTTGAAATAGGAGGTAGCTTTAAAGTTTCCCCACCATACTAAATTAACTATGCAAGTTTATAAGCAAACAAATAAGTTATTTGTAGTACAAAGTGCTGCTTGCTAGCTGGCAAGAGTTATTTGTGCCTATTGGCACAACTACGATAACCCATTTGCACTGTGACCTTTCCTGCATCCTCCCCATAATTAATGCAGGAATTAGCTGCATCTGTTTTGCAGTTCACAGGAGGAAAGGTAATAGCAACTCAATTGCCCTCCACTATTATCCAGTATTAGCAGCTCTCCGTCCAAAAATTCCAATGGCATGCTTGTCTGCATGGCACAAATCTCGTGCATGTGTTTAAGTAACCAGCTGGTATTTCTAAACAGCAGTCTTCCTGTGTGATTGCTGGGTAACAGGGAAGCACCCATAGGGGCTGGCAATATAGAAACTGCCCTTAACAGTTAACCCCTGCACTGTGGTTTCCTTTTAGATATAACTCCGTCACATCTGTCTCCTGTGGCATGAAAAGAGGAGGCAATAATGTGATTACCATGACTGTATCCCGCCGCACATAAGCAGCTGACAAAGTCATTGGGGCTTTTGAGATGGTGACCGCAGGAAGTGTCTCTATATTAAAAAAAAAAAGGTTCTCTGTTCTTGATACCATTTAAATCATAAACTGTGAGATCGGGAGATCGTGCAGGATGTCCTTGTGCCAGCTGGACACTGGGAAAAAAGAAAAAAAAAAGTAATGGGCTGTGGAAGATTTGGGTTAAGAGACTTGACTAAAACATACAGGAACCATGTGGCACAGGCAAAAATAGCATACAGTTTAACAGCAGCTTTCAAGTGTAGAAACTATGGAAGCCAAGTTCTGCAGCTTGCAATCCCCACCACCACCTCCATGTGGTTTTTTATAATTTTCCATCTTTTTTTTTTATTATTATTTTTAGCCTGCATCACACACTTTTGAGTTCTCCGGAAATAATACCTGAATACAGTTGGTGTAGGTGCTTGATAGTTTAGGAATGGCCTACAAGGTTTTCCATTACATTTCAGAGAAGGAAAATAAGGTCAGATCCAGAAAATATGAACAGACGAGCATCAGTAGGGACCAAGGAGGCAGAAATTGTTGGTTCTCTACTTGATCCTCATCAGCTGCTGTGAAATGAGCACCTAAAGCCTGAACAAAGAAGGCACAGAAGTAAATCTTGGTATTGTGATAAAGCAGAAATCATCTTCTTTTGAAGTGCTGTGATTGCCTAGCAGTGAGGTCAGGAGAAATGTATCACTGAAAGAATTGAAAAATCCCTTTCTAAAGTCAGCAAATACTGCTGTCCTTTGTGGCTGCAGATTTAGGTGAAAGGCTATTTTAGGTGGGATTACATTATGGGGAGGAAAAGAACAGGTCTGATATCCAATGCAGCTGACCCCCAGACAAAACTCAGTAAAATTTTGATTTCAGATGTCCTCAAGGAAAGGACTTAATCTCTGTATATAAAGGTCTGTACATAAGTGCAAATAGAAAGGGTAATAAGATCATTACCACAAACCGTGGAAATCAGTTTGTTATGTGTTCCCTCTCTTGATATATTTTTTTAAATATTTTTCTTGGCCCTTGGCAAAAAATATTTCTGTTCTACAAATGCAGAACTGAGGCATGAGGGTCACTTCTACATTGTGCCTCTTTTCCAAAGAAATATTGTCTGGTGCCTGAAAATTAAGCTTGGCTTATTGTAGAGTGAGATAGTAAGAATGAACAATCAGGCTGTTCATATCACCTATTAGTGCTGTACTTTCTGGCTGTGTCATTTCTCGATAGGTCTAAGTTCCACCTCAGTCCCAGGACTGATAACTGTGGGCTTCATTTCTTTCTCTGGGCTCAGAAAAAAATCCCACTTTCTGAGCTCCCTGCTCAGAAATTCCATTTGCTTTCAGGATGCTAGCGTGAGAGCAGATTAGTCGCCTACCACATCAAAAGAGTTGGTGCTCAGGTCATTCCTCATTTTGTTCTGCCAGAGCTTCCACTTCCAGTCATCCAGTGTGAATGATCTGTGAAAACACATGAGAAGGCACAAACAGGTAATTGCTTATAGCTGGAGCTGGCATTCAGGACATATCCAGTACCAGACAACTCAACAAGTTGTGATTACTGTACACTCCTTAGCTGTACACATAAAGAAACTGGATTTAGATCTCTTGTAAAAATAAAGAACCAGGGCCAAGAGGAAGTAGCAACTGGGACAAGTTCTGAAGAAGTTAATCACTTTTTATTCAGCCCACATTATGGCTCCTTTCCCACTGAAATCAGAGGAGGTTTTCGTGTGAAAGCATTAGCTTCAAATGCACATGCAGTCATCAGCTTTCCTGAGAGCATGAATGGGAGCCAAGCTAGGACCTTGCCGTGGCGGCAAGAAGGAAATGATAGACATGGATAAGAAGTTAACATAAACAGATTGCAAAATCAAGGAGGGCTTTAGAGACTCCATGGATGACTAGGGAAAGTTTAGAGTCTTGCAGCATTTGTTTTACTGCAATTTTTGAAGGATTTTTAAGCATCCATGGAGAGAAATCTTTCCAGAGTTGGCCCAGCCAGCCAATTAAAATTATGATTCATTGCCATGGAGGTTATCATGATGTTATCATCACGAGTTTGTGGTATCATTCAACACATGCCTCCAAACTAAGACGATACACTGACTGGCCATAATTAGTACTGCACCATAAATTCATGTATGGCTTTAAAAAAATTAAGAAACAGTATGTCTCCTCCCCAGAGAGCAACAGCCTATAGCTAAGCCATTTTCTCAGACACAGCACAAGCATGATTAATTTAGCTAATAGCCAACAAGAACATGATAATTACTTTTCTCTGACTAACAGTGACCCATGTCTCTGTGAGAAAATGCAGCTTTGAGGACAGAGCTAGAAGGAAGATGCAAGCTTGGAAGCTGTAGGTCGCATTGCAGTTGCTAAAGAGAGAGCATGCATCAGTGTCACCTCCAGAGGAAACCGTTAGCTGTATTAGGTTATTTGCCATGGGACATCCAAACGAATGGCATCAAAGACAGAAAATGTTGGCCAGCTTTAGGTTTGAGGCTTATGTTATAAGAAAAAAGAGTTAATTATGGTATGTTACAGGTCAGTAGGGGAAGCAAAAGAATTTGTAACTGCAACTATCCTCCTCTAGACACTTATACTGTACACACAGTTATATAATTTTTCAAAAAATAACCTAACAAAAGTGTTCCATTTTTGCTAGAATATAATCCAGACAACCCTCAGTAACTCCTGTCTTTTATCAACTCCTAGCTTTTACTATTTTTTTTTTTCACGCTATACTACTACACCACAACCTTTTTAATCTAAGATAATGGTTTGCCTCTCTCTTTTATTTCCTAGTCCCATATGGCTTCCTGGCGAAGATGCTGATCTTACCCTTTCATCCCAATTACTGTTCTTACAACAGCTGATCCTGCCACTCATTAATTTACACATCCTTGCTTGGCTGAATTCCAATTCTACCTACCCATTGCAAGACAACTAGGTCAAATTCAATTTTTCTCCAGAAAAGGTAGAACTAATTCTTGCTCAAGTTCAGAGCTGCAGAATTCCTGGAGCAAAGCTCTGGGGAACTGGTTATAGGAGACATTCTTCACTTTTAAAGATGTTTCTGTGTTCCTCAGTTGCCTGCTTTCCTTCAAAGGTGATCCTCTTTTAGCTTAGCAAGTAGGCTCTTGCAGTTTAGAGTTGAAAGTTGGGACCAATTCTGATTCTTAGCTATATGCTTGAGCCTCCTGGGTGCCGGAGGTGGTGTGTGGTGTAAGCAAACTACAAAGATAGGGGTTTATCTGCTCTCTGTCTCACTTCTCTTTGAAGCAGGGTTTAGCAGGAGATCTCACACATAACTACCACTGTGACATGAGAGCTGAAGAAGAGACGCCTTTTATCTGCAATTAGAGACAAGCATTGAACACCAGAAAGCTTGTGCAAGCTGGAATTTGGCTGGAAGAAATTGCATCTCTGTCAACACAACCAGAGGCTCAGCAGTTTTCTGATTATTAATGTGCCTCAGAAATCTGCTGGGGCTGATTACACATAACCAATGAAACACCAAGCCCACTCAGCTTTCACTTTCTTGGAAGACTAGACATCCTTTACCTCTGGAGCCATCCAGCCTTCAGCACTCAGTGAAAGCAAAAACAAATGTAGTGTGCATACAACCATAACGACATGGCAAGATTATGCCTCTGCAAACTCTCCCATCAGATACCCAGATGTCACCAGCCCTCACATTTGCTGAAAGAAGAAAGACTTCACTTTGCAAGCTTTGTTGAATGCAGAGAGTGAGAATTTTCCTGCCAGGAGTTTTTTATGAAATCACATTGACCATTTTTTCTTATTTCTTGATTTAAAAAAAATAAATGTTTTATAGCCTCTCCAACTGTCTGTTGCTGCCTCATCCTCCTTTCTTCAGCACCAGAGCTCAAAAGTCCAGGCTCTGTGTCTTTCTGCTGTAAGCATAAAAACCAAATTCCAGAGCAGATTTTGAGAGGCCTCTCAGGGTTTTCCCTTTGATAATTTATTCGAACTTTATTTAACAACAGGGTTCCATTGGTAGAAGACTAGCCCTTTGTTTTCCCTCGTTCCAGCTGTGGTGCTTGCTTAATGCCACAGAATCAGTGCAGTACAAAATCAATCGATTTCTGAAGAGTTATTTTACTTAGCTCCATGATACTGAGTCCTCAGGAGTGTTTAGCCCTTTGTTATCTGAAGACATTCTGGCTGAGGAACATCTGCTTTCTCTAAATCAGTTCAGGAGGGTGTTTAGCAAAGTGCTCAGTGATCTCAGCCTTCGACTTCTCGCTGTTTTATCTGCTAACCTCTAAGGGCAAGGACAGTCTGCTTATATGATTGCCCATGGTGGGCAAACCACTAGAGCACCCAGCACAAAACTTTACTAAACTTTCAGGCATTGTTCTCTAATTTCTCATTTATACATTTTAAGGAATAAATGCTTCTGAAACAGTATTCAGAGCCACTGGGCAATCTCAGCTCGCAGGAAGAGCAAGAACAAGAAATGTAAAGTACCACTATGAAAGTGGATGCAGATGACTCAAAGCTGCTGGTAAATGCCCCACCATGAGTAATGAATAGCCAAAGCTGATCTCTCACCTGATTCTTTTTTCAGTTGTGATGATCATGAAGCAGTGAATTAATTAATAAACATCAGCGTTGTGCGGAGATGGTCTACTGACAGGGAAAAAAAGAACCTACATCCTTCAGTCCCTTTATTTCCAAGGAATACTTGAAACACACTGTGATCAGACAGAAAGGACATTGTTTCCGTAGCGGTGGATTGAAAACATACTGAACAAAACAGGCAATCCTTACATCTTCATCCAAAGGAGAACAGTCTCCAGTTATTAGAGATTTAAAGGCTGCGTAGCACACCTCAGCACTCCTCAGTCTTTTCTGTAGAGAGCAGTGGTTATCATAAAAACTAGCCAGTTGTTTGGGGCTTTTTAAACATCCTTATTTAACACTATGATTTATCTTCAATACATAAATATCGGGGTGAGCAGAGAAGGTTTAGAGAAGATCTAAAAGGTCATAAAGCTAAGTTTTTACCACAGGACAATTTAGGCTCATTTTCTCAGTGGGATTTCCATCTCAAATGACCACCCCGAGAAGATTACATACATTTGTCAGGCTGAATTATCTTACTAGTATAAAATCATGCAAAATAAAAAGAAAATCCCCAAACAACCTCAAAAAGGATTATGTATCTTTTGATGTTTTTTTTTTTCCTCAAAGTACTCTCCCATGTTGAAAGAAGATTGGAAAAAATTATGTGCTTCTCAGCTAAAGTTCAGCTTTTGAAAGCCCAGCGTCCCAGCCAGAACAAAGCAGCAGGCCAGCATCAACATATTGCAGCCAGATCAGGGCAGCACATCATCCATGGACAGAAGGACACAAAAAGAGGTTGTTTACTGGTGGGGCAGCACTTTGAATTGGAGGGAAAAAATATTCTTTAAGTAACTTTTCAGAATTATGAAAACATTCATTGATGGAGCCGGTTGTCTAATTCAGGAGGTTTCTTATTTTTATTAGACCAAGTCCTTGGCTGTTATAAATTAATGCAGCTCTGCTTATTCTGATGGAGTTGTATGAACAGTGATCACTGGAAGTATTCACTGGACCACATTGTAAAGCTGAGGAATCTCATGGCAAATAATCTGATCCGGAAGAGTGTTGCTTGGAGTAAAACCGAAGAAAGAGGCACAAATTGTTCTCAGCAGTCTTTATACTTCTCCTATCTTACTGATTGATTGGAGAGCAATTAAAATCTAAATTAGAGCACCAATCAAATGAGGCTGGACTAAATAATGTCCCTGTGGCCTTGTATCAGCAAAATTTAACTTGTTCCCAGTCCTGTGCCTTTCCTCGAGCTACGCACTGCAGATTAAAGGCTGTATGGGAATCATTTTTCTATACACTTTCAATGTATTCCTTTTCTGACTACAGTGTTATTCTGGATTATTCATTGGGGGGGAGGGAGGAATAAGAAATAAAGTCCACCACAATACAACATGCTTTTAAAACTCTCGCTTTAAAAATTAAGTGCTTCTGAAGCCTACAGCTACACTGGTGTTTTATGAGCTGGATGTTAACACAGAAGCCCTTAATCACAAATTTCAGTGAAGTTCAAGAGACCCTTTTCAGGGACAGCATCACTTACACACCCCTATGGGGATGGAGAGGAGAGGCTGGGTGCAGACCTGTCATATCAGAGAAAGCGCTCTGATTGCAGAAGATAAAAGGTCAGTTATTGAAACCAACATAGCGAAAACAACAGTCTCGCTCGTCCTGGTCTTAAAGCAACAGTTGTCTGCAAAGTATTAGGAGGAAACCTTTTTTGTATTACATGCCACAGATGGGGAGAAAAGAGATACTACAGAATAGGAAGTTGACTCTACATTCTTAGAAAATCATCTTGGTGAGGGGTGGCTTTTCACTGTGGGTTTATGTATCCTTATAACTTACTTCCCCAGAATACCAGTTTAATTTTCTTTCTCTCTTGTCTGATTTTTATTCTTTTTCCTCCTCTCCTCAGCTTTAATCTGAAAGTTTATCTCTAACAGTTTTTTATTTTCTTAAAGTTGAGTAAAGAAATGGTCATCACTTTCTTTCCACCAAAGCTTCCTTCTTACAGTGAAATTCTGTTACACCATATTTTAATAAACATGATTGTGCAGCCCTTGTGAGGAGGGAGAAACGGGAAAGGGAAGCAAGCAAAAAACCCTCAGTGATGAGATTAAAATAACACAAGGAAATATATTTTATTCAGAATCCTGCATCAGCTTTAGTGGAAGCCCTTCCTGTACATAGCCATCTTCTGTGCTGTATTTAGATTGGCATAAACTGTACAGAATTGCTACCTGATTAAAAAGGAAGTGTGGTTAATTTGTACACCAAGGGCGAAGTAGTGGGGTACAAGTCACATTCAGACTCATTTAGGCACTGTCACTATCACTGTCCTGAGATAGATCAAGGTAGAAAGGATCAGTGTGTCTCATCAGTAGAAGAAAATACTGGGGTGATTCCATAGGAGAAGGACAGCCAGGACTGATAACCATTCACTCTTTGTGAATCAGGAAGGGTGTCATGCAGGAGCTGGGAACTGTATGGGAATAGCTGGGATTAACTAGGGATCAGGAATCAGGGCTCCGCTAATTTTATATCCACCACGGAATATGTCATAATACTTCTGTTAGAGGAAACCCAAAACTTTTCTTGTGAAAAATAGCTACTAAATTGTAGCAGTTTGATAAGGACCAGTGGAAAGACCCAAGGTGGGGTGCTAGGAGAAAATACATGCATCGTTGGACTTTAAGCTTGTTCTGAGGGGTTCATTTAATAAGTACCTATGTTTCATGGAGACATAGGCAAAACCAGCAGTTGATAGCTACTTGGTATGGTGGGGTGGGAATACCCAGAGACTGGTTTTGAATAAATCACTCCCAGAGACAGACAAATTCTGAGGACTCCTTATTAAAATATAGGCTGTTAATTCCTCTGCAAAAGTCATGCCTCTTATTAGAAGGAAGGATCAATCTTTAATAATGGAAGAAGAAGCTAATGGTTTTCCAACAGGTCTGACTTTACACCTTTACTTATATTAGATCTGAGCTGCAGTGATGGCACCTGCTGCATTACGCTAACACACTGTTGTATTTTGTTTGCCTGGATGGAGGCAATGGAGTCATGAAGACTGTTAGACTCCTGTGGGGCTTTATTCCTCTTTTCTTCCTCTTGTCTTTTTAATTGAACATGTAGTGAAAGAATTAATAAATCAAAGCAATGGGTTAAATTCAGGCACACGTGTATGAAGCAAGTGACAGCAAACCTCCACACACTGATCTGTCTGCCAGTGCACTTCAGCCGTGATTTTAGTGCCCACTCCCCTGCTGTTCTGCACATGCCTATCTCCTCCCGCTCGTCTCCACAGACATCTGACTACACACCGTGTGCTGCTTCTTCACCTCCCTCCCAAATCTCCAGCCACCATCTAAATCCTTTCTCCCTCCTCCTTTTACTTTTTATAGAAATTATTCCTGGCCAGCACAGCACCCTTCTTTGCACTGATTTCTCGTGTCCCCCCGCTTGCCATCACAATAAAACCATCGTTTAACAGAAGTCAGTGAAATCCATAAACTCGAGCAAAGGCTTGTTTCACAATATTCCATTATTAGTTTAAATAGTGAAGATAAACATTTGGGAAATGCAGACAATATTTTTATGAAACATAGTTTTGGGCTTAAAATACATGATATAAAAAAAAAAGATTAGGAATTAAAAGCAACATGAGATAAGCACAGAATAATCCTAATTTCTAAAGAAAGTATGAAAGAAGAGTTAAAAAGATGAAGCGTTATTATTAAAGTAAAAATCTCACAATGTAACTACTGGGATGTTGGACCAGAATAAACAGTGAAGTAACAGAAAGGGTCACCAGGAATTTAGAGACAAAAGTCTGACCAGGGGCTTTTCGGAATTTTTATTTTTTTTTTATTACGAGGCCTACAAACAGGAAAACCTTTTAGATTTATTTCCCACTCCAGAAATAACCTCTCCAGACACATCTTCTTATCTGTCTTTAGAAAATCTCCCAAACGAGAGTTTCAAAAGTTACTAATACTTTTATTTAGAGATGAGCAACTGAGATCTTAGTGGACAGAGGTAGATTATGGAAGCTGATCACTTCACTGAATTCTAGATAATTTGAATGCCTCATAATATGCCGAAAGTGTAGTCTATTAACTTAAAGTTACTATCTTACCTTTGGATTTTGGGGGTTTCTTTCTAAGTTTTGGACAACGTCCTAAAGTCTTGGGATCAATCCCTTGGTTGTTTAGATTCACGCCATCTCTACAGTACACTTTGCAGGAAAGATTTTCTCCTTAACTATCAAACTGTTTGGAGCATTAATCTTTTTAAGGAAGGTGTCTCTATAAAGCACTTTGCACATTTACTGCACGCTGTGAATGCTCAAGTTATTGACAAAGTGCAGTCTATGAAGTCCATGCAAAGCACTAGATAAAGACGACTTTGCCACTTTTCCTTTCTGTAGCTCACTGATTTCAGCCATCTTACATCACTTGTTGCCTCTGCATAAGCCCCTCTAATGCTGACTCAGGACCTGACAACTAGTTTCAACTTCGTTGGTGCCAGCTAAACCAACAAAAATCAGTAACAAATGTGAAATCAGTTGCAATTAAGGACACATTTTGCGAAGATGAACAGAGTAGGAGGTCAGCAGCATCAAGGGGTGTGCAAACAGAAGTACACGCAGGAAGTATGAGCTGAGGTGTGCTCATTTCGAGCAGGAATGAGACTCTGGGCGAGTGGAAGTTTTATAAAAGCAAGGTCTGAATCAGCCCCTTCATCTCAGGGAGGCAGGCATTTAAGATGCTGGTGACTGATGGAATAGTTACCAAGCTTTCAGTTATGATAAAGGTGAGTAATGATTTTTATGTCATTCTTCACAGACTATCTTCATATCTTCCTCCGTCCTGTCAAAACAAGAGACCTGCTTTTCCACGCAGCACCCAAATGCCTCAGTGCTTCAGTAATAAAGTAATATGAACCCATGCCACTCTCCTGTCAGCCCGTGAAAAGCTGGCTCCGGAGCATGTGTGGGTTTATTCAGTAGAGCTTTTGGCCACTGTTAATAACAGCAGCAGGAAGCCCTGAATGGCATGTTCTGTCAACAGCGGGCCCCTTAATAACTGCCAAGGGTTTTTACCCCTCCCCTCCCTAGCTGTATTTTATGTGGACTGACAGGAAGAAATCACCTCTTTCACCTTCTCTCACAGCCTAAATAGAAATGAGTGATAAAATATTCATGAAAAGGGGAGGAAAAAAAGGAGAGAGAAAAAAAAAATCTCAAGTTATAATAATGTTAATAAAACAGTCAAAAGAAGAGAATTCAGGGAAGGCAGAGATAACGGCATGTACCTTATCTCAGCTGCCTCCTGCTCTGGCTTGTCCTCATGAATGTACAGAGTGATGAGGACTGAAAGAATAATGCTAAGTACAGTCAAGCTCTGTGCCACGGGGTATTAAACAGGACCAAAACACTGGGTCAGTGATACTGCCTCTGAAGCTGTCTCCAGCCCACACCTGCGCCTCTTACAGAGGAGATGCCCTTTGACAATTTGCTCGACGATGAAATATTGCAGTTATGTGTTTGAAAAACTTCCAGTTGTTAAAGCCGCTGTGTGGGAAATGGTGCACAGAAATTTGTAGCACAGTGATAATGTGATGTAATCCTCCAGTTTACAGAAGGATCTTGGATGAAATGTTGTCTCAAAATCCCAGTTGGAAGGTAAATATGTGATATATGTAGCAAGATAAATCTCTCCTTTCTCAGTCAGTAAATTGGTGTTACCGTCAGTGCTATATTGAAGTTAATAAGCACACTGAAACATTAGGTGTCCTGCATGTGTTATGTGAGTTGATTTAAATTCATTTATTCACCTAAAATTTACAGATTAATACATTAGTTTTTCATAAATCAACTGCGTAACACTTTAGATCTTTGGTTTACACATAGCCTGCCTACAAATAATTGCTCCTTAGAGTCTGACATAAAATTACAACTCTGCCTTTTTGAAAAGGCTTGAAACTCGGCATTGAGATGTGGGCAGAGGTGCTGACGTGACCACAGTAGAGATTCTGCCAAGAAACCCACGACAACGGTTCAATAGTGAAGACCATAGTTCAATACGCATTTGTTAAGAATTTGGTGGCAAAACCTCTCAAGTTTTCACGTGCAGTGAGCATGCCCTCTCAGCTCACCAATCCCCCGTATCAGTGCAGACAGAAGGGAGAAGTGCACACCTTCAGAGCAGCCGAGCCCTATTTCGGGAGTGAGCGGCACTTCCCCTGGAATTGCGCTTCCATGTTTTTAGAAGCTGTTGTGAAGTAAGGTGCTGGATTTGAAAGTGGGAACGCTTTTTTCTCTTTTTCTCCTTATTATTTCTACCCCTGAAGCCCATGAAGAGAGGAGGAAAAAGGAAGTGGTGCAATTAGGCTGTGAGAGCTTTGATACCTTACATGGACTGGAGGGTGGAGAAAAGGTGAAGAGAGGGAGGTTGCTGGAGGCATCGGGGATAGAAGAGTTCAGGCTTGAAAAGGGAAGAGCAGAGGCTTTGTAACTATTCAGCCCCTCAGCAGCACTGTGCTGTCAGCAACAGCTTTGAAACCACACTCAGAATGGGTCTCAGAGATGAGAAAACCACAAAGCAGACAATAGTGGATACCAGTAGATACAGAAAGAGGTCCATGCCATGAATGTGAAGGATCTAGTTGGACATTACTGTTTTGTTTTCCTGACAAAGGCCAATTTGTGAAACTGCATATCTTTCACAGAAACAGGGCTTGCTTTCAGAGGGTTCTCACAAAGCAACAAGTTTGGTGAAAAAGCTTCCAAATGGTAGATGCCCATACTGACCTTTTCAAAATTGAAAATCTTGGGTTTATGGCATGTAACAAGCTTTCATTTGAAAATGCAAGCTAACTGTGATTAAGACACTAAAATTATCAGAAATAAAATGAAACACTTCAAAATTATATAGAAGCCTGCTTCAGTTGAATAGGAATCATGCATTTAACTTTCAGTCTATGAAAAATGTGACATTTCAACTTCTAAGCCCTATTTGTGATGAATATTTTCTTTTAATTGGGACAATTTTCCTAAGTGGGAGAAAACCATCTGTTTCCCCCCCTCCTTCCAGCTGCAGCTTTTCTCTCTCGC
This sequence comes from Anarhynchus alexandrinus, assembly GCA_008711295.1. Lineage (NCBI taxonomy): Eukaryota > Metazoa > Chordata > Aves > Charadriiformes > Charadriidae > Anarhynchus > Anarhynchus alexandrinus. The sequence goes on along the minus strand of VUYV01000100.1, from coordinate 774,997 downwards.
ATTTCTGTGCTTTAGATCTACATGCATGGGGTAGCATTTCAATGGGAAATAAGGGAGGATGGAATTCAAGGGTTTCATTTGATTCTTTAGCAGGAAAATCCCTCTATTAAATGTTATGGTCATAAAATCTGGCGCCCATAATACATGAAATGCCAGAATTTGAATGTCCTTTCAGCCTGAAGTCAGCCATCTTCTGCTTATACACTACAATGCAGTTTTTCTTTTTATGATCACCTGTGCCTTTCCCCAGAGCCTCATACCACATAAGTAGGTCTTTTCTGAGAGAATAGGTTTTTGTTATTGTGCGTTATCACCCTCGTTTAACATGTTTGCTTTGACACTTTGTCTGGACTGATGCCCTAATGTCCTATTTAAGTAGTCTTTCCTTTGAAAGATGGTTATTAGATATTTGTTGTTTGTCTCTTTTTTAGGACTCTAAAATCAAAAGGTATTCTGAAGGAATAACTTTTCTTTATATGTTTGCAATCTACGGTCATCAGATTTACCTTTGAGGTCTGATATTTGAATTGCCGACACTAATCCAGCTGCTTATGTTTTCATCTCATGCAATTGAAGGTACAAGCCAACAAATTCAGCAACTGTAGTAAAAGCAGCTTGATTTTGGCTGCAAAAGAAGGTGGCCAGTAGTTTTGCTTTGAACTTGTTTTTCCTTTGCTTGGCCAATATGTCAGGAAACTACACCTTCCTTTTATATTCAAAAGGGATGAAATATCCACGAAGAAATCCATAAAATGCATATCCAAACAGACTTTTCAAGTAACAATAAACCAGAGTATTTCAAACAAAAGATCAAAATACACAGAAATGTGTGTCCTGATGGTGGGAAAGATTTTACACAGCATTCTCACAATGTATATATATACATCCACCTCCTCCTTCGCCAGTTCCTTTCTCCAAAACTAAGCTGTATTTCATTCAGGTTGTTTTGGAGGTTTCCAGATAATGTTGCCCACAAATCCATCTGCATTTGGAATGCAGTGGTTCGTGAATGACCTTTTCGTTATGTTCACTAAGCAGGATCTTGATCCAAGCAGATTCTTTGGCTTGGGCTCACTCCACCCTCCCCTGTGCTTTGAACAAACCACTTCCCCAGGCTCAGAGGGCCATAACTTTGGTTGTTTGAAAAACTCATTTAACACAATTGATTGTAACATTCTCTCTCTCTCTTTTCCCCCTGTCATAACTTCCTGAGTGCTGTTCATCTGTACCACATGTGCACTCCAAACTACATAAACGTATTGCCCCAAATGGTTCTCTCTCTCTTCCCATCTGCTGTATATTTATATTTACAGTAGCAAGATAACTTGTATACTACAGCATACATTTAACTACAGGCCTGGAAAAGCAACAGGGCTGGAAAAGCAACAGGGAATTCCTCTCTTAGAGGTGCAGTTCTTGCCATCTGTAGCCGTATCAGTCCCGTCTTCAAAAACATCTGACTACAAAAGCTACACAAAGCAGCGTTAGACAGAGCAGCCTCCAAGGAAAACTTTAGGTTCTACAGAGAGTAATAGTACTGACCAAGCAGATGGCACCCTTTACTCTGAATCAATCCTAAAGCTATACGCTACCATAGTGCAAGGGTGACAGCTTCATCCTAGGTGACATCCTTCTAACAAGATAAACAGCAGTGACAGCTGAAAATTGTCAGTGCAGTCTGCTGCTTGGTGTAAAACTGGGAGTTTAAGTGGACTTGTGTGTGTGCAGGGCTACTTTCTATACCGTTTCTCTCGAGAAATATTAACTGGGAGCCTAAAATATTCAGTGATTTAACAAAAATAAGAACAAATTCTGCAGAATCCACCCTCTTCAGCTGTTCCAATCTAGTAAAAAGGGAACGGTGACTACTTTCCTCATCAAGAGTAAGATTTTTATGCATTCGCATGTGCAGAAAAGTGATGTGCATGTCAATCAAGACGCTGCCTGTGCATGCACAAAGACCCCATATAAGTAGAAGGACATTTTTTCCATTATGTAGGCTTTAGAACTTATCCTTAAATTCATTCCAGCATTTTTTTATAAGTGTAAGGGAAAATTCCAGTTTGCATTCATACCGTTGATCCCTGAACATACACAGATGGAATTTCCATCAGGGTGGAAGTTATTTTAGATTAAAAAAAGATCAGACATTTCCCTTTGACAGAGGGTATGTTGTGTCTGCAGTTGCCAAATCTCTTGGTTTTAATGTGCATCTAGTGTTCTCAAAATTCTAGCTCCTGGATTTATGGGATTATGCTAAATGCTAAACTAGAGCATAGTAACATGTATCTCATATGAAATTTCCCCTTTTTTGCATGATTCTGAGACCTAGTGTATCACCTGGCACCAACATTATAAAATGTGATGGTTCATCAACTTGGGTTATTACTGAGAAAGAGCAGTAGCATTGCAGAGTCCTGATTAGCCCAGCCACACTCCTTTCAGTCTGGAGGAGAAAGCAGGGTGGCAGCTATTGAAGCATACACTTTTGACTGAGGCAATTTTGTCCTAAGAGACCCCACTCTGACCTGCAGTTACCCCACCACTGGTCTCTCTTTTTTTACTTTTGTGTCTTTTAATTTCTTCAAAGGTAGGAAAAAACATCACATTCCCAATTCAGAACTAAAAACAAAAATAACTTTTTACTGCTTAGAATTGCTTAACAAAATAAGAGGCTTTAGGAGTTATCTTTCTCTAACAACAAGGTCTCCAAAAGTATTTAATACATTTGTTCTGCAAAACTCCCTGCACTTCAATTTCTCATTAAATTACATCCTTGTTTTGGTTCTTTTTTTCTTGTGTAACTTAACATATTTTCAGTCTTGGCACGAGTGCTGTTTTTGTTATAGGATTAAGCATACTGAGGTATCGTCTCAAAACCCAAGGCTTCAACATAGTACAATAATAGGGCTATGATAACGCATTTCACTTTCTAGGTCCATTTATTCCATCAAAATTCACACAGTATTGTGTGTGCCTCCGTGTGTGTCTGTACTTCTGTGCCTTCATCTCTTGAATCCGTAAGTTGTTGTGATCTGGAATCAGAACATAGCAGCTGCAAGAAAAGGTAGATTGTAGGGAAGAGAGAAAAGCTCTGTAAAAATACATAACAAAAGACCAAATCTTAGCAAAGCTGTATTAACTCATGAGCATTCTGCACTTTTGAGTGGATTCCTATCACCTCCTCCATGGAGTTCTACATGCTGGTTTTAAGTAGGTACATTACATCGTTATGGATGATGCGTTTTAGTAGTAGGTAAAGAGACTGCCACAGAAATCAAATAATTAATTTTCAAATTTTTCACATTGCCTACCCGTAGGTAAAGTGTGGGGGTTTTTACTGTTTATTCATTTTGTAGAAATATTTGTGAAAAATACTAGAGAGTGAAAAATGAGGGGGTCAACCCCCTTGGCAAGCTTTCAAGGTATTTTATCATAAAGCACAGACCCAGGACTATTTGCTGAAACCTTATGAATGTGAGATAATTATAAAATTCTCATGAACAGTACCCAAATATAAAAAGAGTAAAATTTGCTGAGATCTAAACACAAACCATGCTGAACTAAAGCACACTTTAGGTATGGAGATGTCAGGAGAAATGCACTTAAAGATGATCACAGAAGAAACTGCAGCTTACTGGGGTATTTTTTCTAGGAACCTGAGCTAAAAACAGGGAGAAACCAGCATACAGATGTTTTGTTTCATCTGCTTAGAATTCCACCCTTTGAACATTCTGGCTGTCCCTGTGGCTCAGTGATAATTCCATCATCTTCTACACACACTCCTGCATGCTCTTGAGAAAAAGTTTTCAACCAGTTAGGATGTTTCCTAAGAACTGGAGATGTTCAGCACTAATAAAGCCCTGCCTATAAGCTCTACGAAGCTGCCTTTTATGCACATCTGCATTCTTCTTTGTTAGACATCAACTGGCATATTATCAGGAGCACCAAAGGAGAGCTCCGAGAGTGTGGCTTTCTATAGCTTGTATATGTCACATTGCTGGACAGCTGAATTTGTTTGAGCTCTCTGTAAATACTGCAAACCCCTCATTTATGTATAGCAATATTCTATTTAGATTATGATACAGACTTCGTCAACATAAGCCTCAGCACTTTAATGAACAAACTCATATTTTCCCTTCCCCAGAGTATTTATTCTTGTGTTATGTATTCAAGGGTGTCAATAGATGAACACATAAATCAAATCATCTTACGTGGCTTAAAATTTAAATCAAATCAAAACATAAATTTGCTCTTCTGAATGCTCTCTATACCTTAAAGCATTGTACTGCATCAAGAAATCAGGTCTCCCACCAGATTCAGGAAATGGATGCTGTAGCTGTCATTCTCATTTTGCATGTAGAAAAAACAAGACACAAAGGGGTGACACAGACCCCGTTAGCAGCTAATTCTTTTGTAATAGGACAGTAAAGAATGTGCAAGCCCACCATCCAGCTTAAAATATAAAGGATTTTCTTTCAAATTTCTCTTCTCCCGAAAGGTAAAGAATGATGTGCTTCCTCACAGGTAACTCTTGCAAATCCACTCCTGTATACCATCACCTTTCTATACTGGGATGTTCAGATATTACTATACTGAAATACATTTGGAAATGTCAAACTTAACCTTAGTACTAGTGTAAGAGACTCATCTCCTGCTGCTGTCCATGGAAATCGATAACCCCTGCTTCCTGCCAGCTTGGCTTCTGTTCTGAATCACTGTCTGCTCAAGCTTTTTTCTCTCTCTCTCACCATCTATGACAGAAGGATCCTGAAAAGACTTGGGATTTAGGCCTATGTCCAAGTTAAGCCCCAGAGTTTAAGGGTTGTGTTTGACTGGGGGTGGGATGGAAGCTGTTATTTTCCCTACCCCTCGACCCACATTTGTACCCCTCTGAGGGTGAGAAGACACAGTTCTAAAGGATAATGGGATTTTCTCAGTTTCTCGGGGAAAATCTAGAGTTATTATTAACTATTAGTTATTTTTATTTTAACTATTAGTGTTACCTTTTTCTCATAGTCCAGGATTCTGTGGTACTGATGAAAGACAGAAGCTAAGTCCTGTCCTGTGCCCTTCTTTTCATACATTCAGCAGTAAAAAACATCTGTATACTTTGTATGCAGAGCTGAGCAATAATTTATTCAAAGTACTTCACCTCCTCTTCTATTTCTGAACCAACTGTGAGTAACTTAGCATTCAAGTGGCTTTGGAAAATAAATCTAGCAATCATTTCATGGAGAAACTGGTGCAAGTGTGGAATCTCTGAAAAGGGAAAGTGTTAATGCTGTGTCAGTGTCACAGAAGGGGTGCGTGATCTGGGTCACTTCATTTTAGCTATTCTAGTGTTGTTCACGAGCAAAAGTATGAAAAAAGTGAGACAGACCTTAATTATCAAAGAATTAACAAGTGGTGGAATATTTAATGTTTGTCAACAAGTTTTATTGAAAACTGATGAAAAAGAAGGATTAGCAGGGGGATTATTTCTTTGGCTAATAAATGTAAATACAGAATACAGAGATGATGTACGATATATAATTCTGCAAGGGGGTTGCCTTAGTACAGTGTGGAATTCATAGAATCCATCTTAGAATACCAGGTTGGAAGAGACCTCAAGTATCATCTGGTCCAACCTTTCTTGGCAAAAGCATGGTCTAGACTAGATGGCCCACCACTCTGTCCAGCTGAATCTTAAAAGTGTCCAGTGATGGAGAATCCACCACTTCCCTGGGGAGATTATTCCAATGGCTGGTTGTTCTCATTGTCTCAAGTAATGGTCCCTTAAAATTATTTAATTCCACAACTTTCTCCACCAAAAAAGTCACTTAGTAAAAAAATGACTTTTTTTTTCCTTCTTATTTTTTTAATTTCTTGGAATGATTGTGACCTGAAAGGGATCAAAATTAAAAGGAATTTGTTAAAAATCTGCAGAAAGTATTGCTGCTTCATTCAAAGAAATAAATCGATAGCATATCTCTGTAACTATGGTTTTAAGCACTTTGGTGCAATATTACATTGGTTTTATACAAGTTGGGAAATGAAATGCTTCTGTGTCATTTCTTTTCATGCTCTCAAGTGGTCCTTTAGTATTTATTGCAGTTTACTGGTCTTTCAAGGACTATAATGGAATTTAAAGTTTACTGGCATGGTTCAAATAAGCTTTTTTCTCTTTTTTCATAACCTGGAGACTTCCTGCTACTGGCTATATATTGCAGAAAAAAATAGCAATTTCACTTTACTATTATTCATAGGGTCATAACACTCAAGGTTAATGTGTGCTATGATGGCTTATTCATGAAAAATGTTCACAAATCTCGAAAGTTTCATAAATTTTAACACACATAATTTGTCCAAAAATTCCTACCAGAAAGCGTGGTTGTTCTTTATTCATTCTTCATCATTCATTTCTCTTTTAAAACTTTCCATTCTGCCAATGAGGAAACATACAATACAGCACTTGCCAAAACTGACTGGTCACATGTTTATGACTAGATAAGAAGTTAAATTGTTCTATAACCCTACCAACTAATATTTCCCATGCCCTAAAAAATAGGATAAACATTTGCAAGTTATCAATTAGCAACTCAGCTCACTTTGCAAGTGATTCTACAAAAAGACTAAGTGTATCATACTATTCATCCCAAGCAAATAGTTCAGGTGAGTCTATTTAACATATCCCAAGAAGCAGAATGTAGGTAGCTGAAAATATGCATTAAACTTCATGACTACAGTCATGAGAGTTTTCACCCTTACAAAGCACAGCTACTTACTTTTTCCGATATGAAGGACCTAACAGACCTTATAGTTGTATGAATTTGCTGTATAAAACTATATACCCCCTATATGTTTTTCCCTCTTAATAAATGCAGTCAATGGTGACATTGCCTTATTAGTGGAGAACTTTTTCCTCAGTTATGCTCACCATTCCTGAAAATGTTTGCTTTCTAAGCTTTGTTCTTGCTGTTTCCTGAAATGAAATGTTAATAGGAAGGTTTTGAAGGTTTTCCCTTGCCTTAGGGTTTTGACTAGGATCTTAAAGTGGAAGCTAAGGATTCCTAGGGCATTATTGAAAATGAGATAGATAATCTCAGATTTTCAGCTAGGTGCTTCTGCAACACTCCTCTTTTTTTCTTGTATATCTACTGTTGTTTGAAAACTGCTGTAAGGCAGACAATTATTCTTCATTTGCCTATGCAAATGCTGTGCCACCAGAATCTGGTTGTTTTATTTTAGGAACTTTGAGGCATGTTTATTTTGAGTAGTGTCAGCCACACTGTATTCAGTATGCCCAGACAGTGCAGAACTTCTGGGAGAGCAAAGCACTCAATGCAGGTTCATTTAAGGCACTACTCAGTTAATGTGGGGTTTTTTTTCATTTAGTTGGTGCTTGTCATGGCAGACCTTTTTACACACAAACAGTGGTGCATATGCATGAGTATGTCTATAAAGACCTGTAGATCACACACTTAAAATGAGCTACCCTTTGCTTGCTTCCTCACCCATTAAAGTCAACGATGAATGCTTGCGAAAATATCCACCCATTCCTCTAACTGGTAAGTCAATAATAGAGAAAAACAGCTGTCTGCTGCATCCACCTAATTCAGTCTACTACTCTTTTAAACCAAGTGGCAGAAGCCTCTGATCTGTTGTTTAAGGTCCTAGGTTCAGTTGCCTGTGAATTACTTATTATGAGGCTCATTAGTTATGTAATTATTTTTCTGAGGTGGAGGCAAAATAAAATGTACTTATTCAAACACATTATCTCAACTACATTCTTAGAGAACTGTAGTTTGGCAGATGAACTGTGACAAAGTAGGGTTTGCAGAAGCTACGCCCCTTTGCTCTGAAGGGGGGCTCGCTCTGCAATTGCCACACCAGAACTGTCCACAGCAAAGTCACCACAGCCAGTGCAGGAAACCATGGGCAGGTACATTATCTTTGAGAATGAAGAGACTAGCCCAATGGCACCTTCATTTCCAACAGGCAATAATGCAAATTTTGTACATTATTACCAGCTGAAGTGGTAGATTTCTCACTGTTATAGAAATCTGCCTAAATTTCTGTATAACGTATCACATTTTTTGTTTATGAGACCTTTTTTTAAGAATAATTTTATAGCAAAAATGTTCGCACAAAATCAGAATAATGAGTTACTGACAGAACTTTATCATTTTTCTCCTATGAGGAGAAGCTGGAAGAGTTGGGGCTGTTCAGCCTGGAGAAGAGAAGGCTCCGGGGACATCTTATTGCGGCCTCCCAGTACCTAAAGGGGGCCTACAGGAGAGCTGGGGAAGGACTTTTTACTAGGGCATGTAGTGACAGGACAAGGGGGAATGGCTTTAAACTGGAAGAGGGCAGGTTTAGATTGAACATTAGGAAGAAGTTTTTCACTTTGAGGGTGGTAAGGCACTGGAACAGGTTGCCCAGAGAGGTTGTTGAGTCCCCATCCCTGGAGGTGTTCAAGGCCAGGCTGGACGTGGCCTTGGGCAGCCTGGTCTAGTGGGAGGTGTCCCTGCCTAAGGCAGGGGGGTTGGAACTCGATGATCTTCAAGGTCCTTTCCAACCTAAACCATTCTATGATTCTATGATTCTATGCTCAAATGCTAGTTATCCCCTCCCCACCACTGTTCGCTGCCTTTCAACCCTCACTGTTTTTTTTTCACTCTGCAGTTGTGTGCTTATGTGCATTGTTTTGTCTAACTTGGACACTGTCAGGCCAACCTGATTTTCCCCTGGGAGCTACACTAGGTTGGTAACTCCTGCACTCTGGCTAAGGTTTTTAATTCTACCTCTGTTACCATAGACAGGGTGTGGTATACCAAACTAGAGTGTTCACCTTAGAAATGTATGAATTCAGAAGTTCTCATTTCCATCAGGAAATTTATGCATAGAATTTATGCAAGTGAGCATATGAATATCACTGCAAGATACTAAAAGTATAAAGTATAAAGTAGAAAAGCGGACACATTTTTAAGAACAGGTTCCCATGGAAGGGAAAATATTAACTGAACATTTTTTCTGCAGATCTTGGTTACTTTTGACCTATGAGTTTGATAATACGTTCTTCACTTCCTCTATAGCTTTGTTGTACAGCATAAACACGCCAAGGTGTGAGCCCATGTCATAGTAATGTTTAACCTTTTTCTCCTCCCATTCATCCTTCTCATAATATCTCTATCTAAAAGAATGAAGCAGAAACTTACAGGCTAAAAATCCATGCAGTCACTTACAGCTTGGCACTTCAGCATCTGCCTTCTGTAGCACTAGCAGATGGATTCATTTACCAAAATCATACTTGGTTTAGGTTCTCAGCCTGTCTGTCAAAACATGTTCAGCTGGAAAGTGAAGTCTGCGTAAGATATTTTCTTCATGTAACCTCGAAGAAAGGGCATTAACCGTTCTCTCTCTAAAATTCAACTGTTTTTTTTCCCACTAACAACCACAATGACATGGGATATTTTATAACACCACCCCCTCCTGTCCAGCTTACTTATGGTTTACAAGTCAAAGAGAAGTAGGTGCTGCATTTGCTGGGAGATGTCTCCAATTTAACCCTCCCCTTACTTAACCTTACGCACATTTGAGTCTGGAAGGGCGGCATGGAGAGTTCACCCAGTCTGCAGGCTCTCTGGGAGGCAGCAAGGTAGATGGAAAGCAAGATCACCAGGCTAGCAACTTGCACGGGGTCCCCTCTTTCAGAAACGCTACACCATCCTCTGTCATGCAATCTCTATGCAATATAATGTATAAAGGATAAATTAGAAACCAGAAACAAATTACTCACAGGATCACAGAATCACAGAATCATTTAGGTTGGAAAAGACCTCATAAATAAGTGGTCTATCCTACCCAATTTTGTCGTAATATTTGAAGAGAATGTTACTGCAATCTGCAAAAGAATAAAATACTTTTCTATAATATTGCAAGATTTTTTTTTTAGTGTTGTTTTTGTTTAATCTGCTTCAGGGATGGAGAGAGATAATCACCTTTAATATCAAATCTTGGAAGCAGGAGCAAGTAGACTGTATGTAATTACAGTTACAGATACAACCCTTACTTGCTGCCTATTATGGACAATCTGTAAGATAACTCTATAGTTTAAATCACTTCAAGTTTCTTTCTCAGCTTCAGAATTTCACCATGTCTCTGTACCCTAAATAGTTTGAGCCTGAGGTTTTGTCATAAGTTTATCAGATTGTATTTGCTCTTTCCTTTATTTGCTATGATCAGATCAACAGTAGAAGAATATGCAGTTTATTCCAAAGAATATCTGTGAGGCAGACAAAAAAAAAAAAAAAAGTGGTATTCACACTAGTATCAGAAGAAGAACAAAGAAGATGATAATGGATTCTAAACCTCTAAGGTACATGAATATGTGGAAAATAAGTATAAAGAAATAATACTCTCAGTATATGGCAAGTTTATGATTCAGCTGGTATAAGAGAGACTTGACTTGGAATAATCCATATGACTGGAAAATTAATACAAAGTATAAAACTTGTTCAAGAAATGCAGTCAGGGGAATAAAGGATGATGATCACTACTGCATACATTTGCTCTAGGTCAACATTTTAAATCAAGGTATCTCTGCTGAAAAACTGAGCAATGATGAAAATATGAAAAGCTGTGCATTGATATCATAATGTAGGCCTAACATAAACCAGCAAACCAAGATCATGTGGATAAAGGAATTAGCAGATTCATCCAGAGAACAAAAGCCCATGATAATGAGGGATATTAGTTCTGCAGACAATTCCAGGAAAAGAGCTGAATTCAGTCTGTCCAGCAAGCTCTTAGAATCCATTGACAGCAATTGATTTAGAAGTAGAAAACAAAATGTTTTGTATCTTTTACTAAAATTAGGAGGAAATAACTAGCTGAGAATACCATTCTTAGAAGGCAGCTCAAAGTAGCAATTAAATTACATTATCTGTGATGTTTAAAATTAGACAAATAACAATTAAAAATGTCATGGCCTTCATAAAAACAGACTTTACTAAATTACATGACTAGTAGATAAGCTTTCATAAGGAGCTTGATCTGAGAAAACAGAGTAAAGGAGAACTAGATGTTCTGTAACGAAAAAATACTGAAGCCACAGCTGGACAATAAATTTCTCTCATTGTAAATGAGACACTGAAATCACAACACAACACCCTGGAAAAAATTACAAATTTTTCATTGACTTGAGCACAAGAGACAAACATGCACTGAAAATTAGATGAGGTTACAAAGGAAGAGTACAAAATTGTAGCAGAAGCATGTAGGGGCAAATTTGGAAAGGTCAAAACAAAAGATCAGTGTTACTACCAAGGAATACTAAAAGTAATGAGAAATCTTTCTACAAGTGCATTAGTATTAAAAGGAAGACCTAGGAAGGGACTGGTCCACTTTGCAGAGTTTTATTGACTATTTTACTCCTGTGTATAGTTGTAACAAGGTATCTATCACTATATCCATGACAAAACAGTAGTATCTCAAACTCAAATATGCAGTTTAGATAGTAGTTAGATATGTTAGAAATTTTCATATCAACTGGGCTGAAAATTTGATGTAAAGTAATATAAGTCAGATCTCTAAATTACTACCATTTATCTGTGGAAAATCTTGAAGGATGTGTGAACTCTCAGAACCCTCGAAAATGGTGAATTCAGTTGGTTTGGGCTTTTTAAATGGCAAAAAGTAGTAAACCAGAGATTTATAGACCCATCAGCTCCATTCTGACTCCTAGGAAATTTTTCAGAACAAAGCTAAAATCTCCCCAGTATGTAGTTGATAATAAGCAAAGGGTTAAAGGACAATGTGGATTTGTCAGGAGTAAAAGATGTCCAGGGAATGTAATTTTCTTTCCAAAGCAAAAAGCTAAATTCCTGCTACTTAAGAAACACTGGATAGGATGACCCCCTGCAGTCTTTTCTAGCCCTTTGATACAATCATTCAGAGCAGTATGTCTATTTTCTTCAATAGAAAACTCAGTTTCCTGGCAAAGTGATGCAACATGGGTAAACAACCAGAAGGGAAATGCCCATCTAGCTGTATTAAAAGTCAGGGTTTGGAAATTATTATTGCAGACTAAGAAAATGGTCTGTAGAGTAGCTTTTTTTAAAGTTGTGAATGGTAGTTCATTCAGTTGTAATATAATGGTGCCTATTCCTAATAGGGGAGTTATATATCTTTAATTCACCCTTAATTCTCTCAATGCAACCTTTAATTCTCTGTGCTTTTCCCAGTTGCACCCTTCTTTTCAATGTGGAAAAGGGAAGACCAGAAATGCATATAAGGCATTTAAGATTCAGTTGTACCACAGGGCTATTCAGCACCATAATGATGTTCTTTGTTTTGTTTTGTTTTCCTCTATTTCTTTTCTAATAGTTTCTTAAACAGACATTGCTTTTTTGAACACACCGAGTTGATGTTTCTGGAGAACTATCTACTAGAATCCCAAGACCCCATTACTAAGTAATAGTGGTTAACTCGGAGACCAACACTTGAAATGTTAACTAGGGAATTTTTTTTTCCTTTTTACTTCACTTTCTATACTTACATTGAATTTTGTTCGTGATTTATTGTCTTTTTTACTCAGTAGTTAAGATAAATCTGCCTTTCTTCACAACCCATATCTTTGCTACCCTGGATATTAATTCTTGAATAATTTATATTTATATAGTCAGCAGATACTGTCACCTCAGTAGTTACCAACTTCTTGATACCATTTAAGTATGTGTTGAACAACACCTTTTCCAGAGAGATCTCTTTTGGATTCCACTATTGAGCTTTCACCAATATGAAAAGCAGTCACCTATTCCTAATCTTTGGTGAGAAATCAGTGCAAGTAGGTGTGGTAAAATAGAGTCCTTTATTAATTATTTTTACCTGAATTATTTATTTTTACCAAATTCAGAAATTGGCATGTACCTTGTTTCTTGCAAGGTAGGTTATCATACGACATGTCTACCAAATGAAGATATTTTATGCTCTTGGGAAACAAAGTCTGTAAAGTCTCATTGTGTTTAACCAGCCTTTGAGAAAACTAAATTCCATTCTTCATGGCTGTTGAAATATAATCCTAAACATAATAGTGGCAGTGTGTTCCTTCTTATGGTAAGGTTATTCCCATAAAAATTAAGTGACATCTTTATCATGGGCTGAGTAACTAAGCACAACCAAACCAATGAAAGCAGCAACTTTGAGAGACCTGAATGCCTACCAGTACATCTAGACAACTAGCAGTTTCAGTTTCTGTTGCCGCCTTATGTATGGACAAACAAGTGGAGAGAGTTTAAATACATCTCTCCACAACAGGCAAACCTAACTAGCAAATCTATCAGTGAAAAGCAGGCCATTTTCAAATGAAGAGCATGGTTTAATTCTATAGCTAAAAGTGAAATTTCTGAGTCATGGAAAAAGAAAATCACACATAACCAAACTCAGCAGAGGAATACTGGTTTGAAATTAATGAATGTCAGTCTAAACTAGACTGTAGCCAAAACAGATATGTGACCCCTATGAATTGAAAATGTATTAAACGGTATATAATTAGTACCAATTTGCCTTGAACCTAAATATAAACGAACAAAATAGTGTAACTATTGAGAGTATGCACGTATTTAGTAACACTGTGGTGGTACTATCAGACACGATGTATAAGCATTTTACTACCTATGCGATAAGTGAAATCACCAAAGGGACAAGGATGGGTGTAGTTGCACTAGAAGGCATCCAAGTAACACAAAGTTGCCAGACAGGGAATAAGGTAAGTACAAGTGACTGCAAATAGGCAGAAATCCTCCAGAATATGCGAGGATGTCCAACAGGACAAAAGAAAATGATACAAGCAGAAGCAAGAGCAGAAGAGAATCCCTTCTTTGGGAGGGAGCAATAGCATTAAAACATCAGGGAAGGAAAAAGAGAAAAGAAGGCAATTCCACTTCAGTTTTGACTGGTCTCATAGACGAGCTCTCACACTGGGCTGGTCACCTTCCTCTTCAACTAGGAGTCACCGAGGGCCATAGCCATCAATGCTAACTGTGCAGCATCAGCCCCATAGCACTGGGTATTTATGGCTTAAAAGATAAGAGTTAACAGTTTTGTATACATAGTGATGATGACTACTGTGTGAGATTTAACCATTAGCACAAAGTGTGTTCTTAATGAGCAAATTTAGTAAATTTTAGTCTTAGAATTTAAAAAGGGCCTGACTTGTCAGTCTGTAAAACATTCCTGTCACTGTGATTTCTGATTCTCCGAATATAGATAGATACAGATGTACATATATATATTTATCCATTTTCAATAACATCCAGCTACTCCCTATTCAATCACATTATTAAGGAAAAAGTGTAGTGTCTGTTAATGTCAATTATATCAGAATATGTTTCAGTGTTGATTTCTCTCCATTTATATCATCTGTAGCATTTTTGCAAACCTCTCACCACTGTTTGCTGGCCCACAAACCACAAAGGTTTGTGCCACTTTGCAAATACACAGGAAAGCATCAAATTTGCCTCTGTCTCCAGCTGAACTATCAGTTCCAGTGTGTGCTCATCATTACCCGTAGAAGCTGTGACTGACGGGGCTGGGCTGATGTTTGGCAGAGAGGTTATAATGAAACCAGGCAGCTTGATATACGGGGTGGAAATTCTCCACATGGCAATTTCTCAGATGGTCAAGTCTGAGCATTCTCCCTGAAGATAGCTAAAAATAAAAAAAAAAAAAACCAAAAAACAAACAAAAAAACCAAAACCAAAAAACAAACAAAAAAACCAAAACCAAAAAACAAACAAAAAAACCCAAACCACAAAACAAAGCAAAACAAACCAACAACAAAGCAACATAATAACAACAAAAAAAAACATAAAGAAGCGCAACCGTCCAAGAATCCACTTCATGTCCAACTCCAGCCCCATCAAAGCCAATACCTCCCGTCAGACTATCACACTCTCTCTCATTAGCTTGCCACTGACGGAGGAGCTCAGCAGCAATATACAGTATGTACCTGCTGCGTGTGTTTATTTTTCTTTTGTTTGAACAATGAGAGGATATACATTACATCAACTCTCGAGTTTGTAGTGCTGCTAAATCACACTTGAGGGAACAATGAAAACAGTGTCTATTTAATAAATATATGTTGATATTTCATATCTAATTGCTTCCAATGGGATCCTAAATGCATCCCATAGAGAGGAGGGAGTACATAAGTCACAAAAGGTAGAAAACATCTGAGTGATGCATATATTTCTCATGAGTCATAGATAAAGCTCTACAGCAACAGTTCATTTTGCCACTTTGCTACCTACTGCTGCTGCTAGATGGTTGAGGGAATGAGAGGAATGAGGGAGAAGCCCAAGGAGCAAATGGAAAAAAAAGCACCACTAGGAATTAATATCATACAAATGAAAGCATAAAGGAGATTTACATTTCCAAAACACTTGATAAACAATTCTTTTAGACAGACATATATGGACAGACAGGGTAATAAATCCCAGTTCTTACAGGAACTAATGCTAGTTCCACTTACGGTTTGTTTATTTATTTATTTACATACCTACAAACACCTACTTACAAACTCTCAGGTTCTCTATCTACACACTACAGACAATGCTGTCACAGGCTTCTGCAAATGCACTGAGTCCCAGAAGTTTGGTCTTATTTCAAGGCTCATGCATTCAGGTTTTCGACTGTTTAATGTCATTTGTGTTTCCCTCGATCACAATTTGTGGAAACTCTGCTAGTTTCCCCATTTCTAAGATAACTGATATGAACTGAACCTTACACAGATCCTCACAATAGTGGCAAATATAAGCCCCTCACACTCCCCAGTTCCAGCAGCTATACAAAATAGGCCTGTATTGGAAGCTGAATATGGGAGTTAAGAGAACCCGGATCTTCAGATGAATTCAAATGTTTCTGGAGAGCTCAAGTAACCACAAGGTCTTGGGTTCTGCAAAAAGACCCTGGTAGACAGTATAATTAAGTAAGCAATAGTTATCGCACTCTGCAGCTCTCAGTCACAAGACCCCACACAGACCTATCCTGTTCACTTGCAAAATGATCACTAAAAAGAATGCCGCTTTCTTTACGTCTGGAGCACAGAGATAAGATTAGTATTTTAACGGAAAAGAGATTCACATCCATTTTTAATGCTTTCAGGAATGCCCCACTTTGGCCATATAAAGATGAGCCAGACTTCAGTCTCCCTTCTGTGGCAGAAGTCTCTTTCCTCCAACGGAAATCAGCTGGTTACAGGTAATGGGGTTGACTGCCAGACAATTTGGGCTACACAGGGCTGAGATATTTTCCATAATTGGGTTCACCTACAAACTAAGGCTGGGAACAAAGGTGACGCACTCCTGGCATGGTCCTGTATAAGCATGCTGGATCCTAGGAGAGTAATTTCAAAGCTTGGCTGTCGTGTTTCTAGAGGGAGACCCTTGCTGCAGGTAGAAATGCTCAGGTACCATGAGTGTGAAGCTTAGTCTAATTCTGAGACCTTCCATGAAAGAAGCTAAATGCTAAGGACATGCAACTATTTCATACGTATCTTCTGCCTTTTTGAGTCAGAGGCAAGGATAGGAAAGGAAGTCCTGTCATACACAAAAAACTGTAATACCAATATTTCCAGATTTGAGGATTCCTTTTTACTTATTTTCTATCAAGGACCTAAGACACTTTTAGGACTACAACGGGTAGTCAGTCCTTTTTGTTGCCGTTTCATTCCCTTCCTCATTTAACACCATCCTTTTGCTAGACTGAATTAATGAGCACAGGACCAGCAACTAAAATTCTTCACTAGGAGGTTTTGTTCTCAAGACCTCTCAAACCAAGCAATACAGACTTGCTTTTGTTGAGTAAATACATAGTCTGGTACCCCATTTATCTTCATTTGGTAACATTCAAATTCTAGCAAAGGAATAGAGCATTACGCTAATCAGTAAGAATGATGCTATCATTATGTTGTTCCAGTGGCTACAAGATAATTAATGTTTAGTGATAGACACATTCAAAATAACATTAATTATGTTATTAATGATTTTAATTAACTTCAAATGCTTCTGTGTTTTCCAATAAGTTCCCTATATCTAGGAATAAAGCTGCACACATTTTCCAACTCTTAGTCTCTTCTTGCTCTTTGTTTACTACAAAGATTTAGCCTGAGCTCTGAAAGGAACCTCTGGAAGTTAACTTGGGTTTCTTTCTATTAACTATTTGCTTTTAGCTTTTTTTTTTCTTCTTTTTTTTTTTTTAGTATAAACCAGTAAAATTTTAATAACAAAATAATTAAGTAATTAGATACATTTATTGCAGTATGTTTCACCATATGTCTTGTCTGCTGCGTGAAGTCAGCCTTGAATGGAGTTCTTTTATCATTAGCAGAAAATGAAGCTAAATGCTGCCCCTCTAATGACTTTAAAAGTCATTTAGTGGTCTTGGGGAGACTTTTTTTTTCTTACTGTTGCAAGAATCAGGCTGAAATTGCAGTAGTCTTACTGTATTATTTGCCTTTTGGGAAAGAAACTAGAGACAAATTTTCTTCTTCTCTTCCCACCACTTCTCATTTAAAAGTACTTTTCTTTCTAAGCAAAAATTTGTGTCGATGAAAACAGACCTTCTGACAACACTGTGGATGTTCTTTACTGACACACAAAGGAGAACAGAGCTCCTAGATAGTCCGAGCTCCTTTAAAACATATACTTCAAACATGAGAACCTTACAGAAAGTGAGAAAAGCCCTATTGCTGTGCTTTCTGATTATGGCTTCTATTGTAGAAACTATCTCAAAACAAAGATGATTTGGGAGCAATTAAGATTTTTAAGTCACTGCAGTAACAGCGATGTAGGACCTGTCAAAATATACAAACAGCTGAATTTAATGTTCCTTAAGACCAGCTCTAAGCTGAATTGAATTCAGTAACCTGAATTATAAAGACTTCCTTTTTTGCTGTTACTCATCCTCTCTTTTTTAGCTAATAAGCTAAAAATAGAAAAAAAATTTGTTCTGATGTTATATGTGATCTTGGGACTCGCTGAAGATGGACATACCTTGTTTGAAACTGATAGAGCATGGAGGTCAGTTGCAAGATTGTACTGTCTTTAATAAAGGTCTTATGCACCATTATTTCAGCTCTACAGAGTAAAAAGGAAGAGCTAAATACCTGAGGTTAAAATACAAAATATCCAGCATCCTGACTAAAAAGTAATCTAAATTTAATATACTGCAGAACACAGAGACAACATAATTTCGCCCTTCTCACCCTTACTCAAATGATTTTTAAGGACTTCAGAAAAGTGTCTGTCTACACACAGAATCCAAGATCTAGAACTTTATCCCACGTAAAATGCTTAATTATTTATATGCAATAACATGAAATCAGTCATAAAGATGAAGTTTACACAAAGTAGGTTAAAGCTGATAGTGAGAGATGTCAGAGGCATGCTTACTGTAGGGAGCAACAATGCTCTGGAAGGGCTCTGGACCACATCCCACAATTATTTCAATTGTGTGGGCAGTCACAAAGCTCAGCACAAAGGAAGAGCCACCTGGAACCCTTATTCCCCAACGAGAAAAGTTCTGAAATCTAGATGAATCCTAAACCAGTGGCTGGTTTCTCAATTCCAGTTAGGCTCAGCTATGTACTATATCACAAGCTGCTTGGTTTGTCAAACTGAAGAAGGAAGACTTTCAAGTGGCATAGGAGTTTTAAAACCACCGTCTGCTGTATTCACAAGATATAAGCACATCCCAGGGGAGACAGAGCTTTGAAAGCTCGAATTTGAGAGAGGGTACCTAATTTGGGATAGGTTGCCTTTCTAGGGTAAATGCAGTGCCCATGTTCTTCATCAAATCCATTGAAAGGAGAAAAGTTAGGTTCATTTATGTATCAGGCTAAAGCTCCCAAAAATAATTTCTGTTCCATCAGGGAACTGTTTACAAGAAAGTACCAATTTCAAACTAGACAGGACAAAATAGTGGAAACTATCCCACAAGGGTAGAACCGCACTGTCAGGGACCTGAACTATTTTCCATCTTTCTTTGAGATGCATATGAAGTCAGAGTGAATAGAGAAAAATTCTGCACAGAGGATGTCACACAAGCCAAGTGAGGTTTCCTTCTTGAGAGTTCTTGTTCTAACAAACCAAAAAGCCAGCATTTACTCAGGGGGTTCGGGGTCTATTCTCTCTTTTGGAAAATGGAAGCTCTTGAGATAAGCAGCTGCTTCCTTTTTTGTGTGTGTGTAAGCAATCAAAGTATGGAAGGAAGAAAGTAAATGAAAACTAAACTGCTGACACTCAAAAGCAGTCCAACGATCACAAGTACAGAGGCACTAGAAATACCACTGCTTGCCTTTTAACCCCAACTCCCAAAACTCAAGTAGGATACCACTTTCCCCTTGTGTCTAACTAAATGTGAATACCTTATAAGTACATCTGCCTCACATCACCTTCATCTTTCGGATGCAAGTTACACATAAGTGCTCTTCCACATCTAATCCAGGGTCAAACCAACGCTCTAGAGGTGCCTTTCTTTTCCCAGCAGGACAATTCAACAAGCCTTAGAACAAAGTACTTGACTTCTTATTTTAATGATCCTAGATATGTAGGAGAGAACTGCATGCGAAATCCCGGGAGGAAAATTTAAGACGCGAAAGATATCATCTTTGACTATTTTGTGGTGATGATCTGTGCTCCAGCAGAACCTAAATTTTTCCACTGTGCACAACTAACAGCTGTGTTAGGGAAGCTTAAAACTATATTACTTTCATTAGTGCCTCTTTTCCCTCTCGTTGGTTTTCATATCCACTCCTCATGTTTTCTCTTAAATCAGGTCCTGATTCTTCAGCTTGTCCCTCGCAAACAGAGTTCTGCATGGAATTCCTCACTGAAGTTAATGAATTCACTTATATAAAAAGAAGAGGCAAGGTCTGGAATCTTTTGTTGCTCGGAGGCAAGGTCCATGTTTTCAGATAGGTCTGTACAAGGCCTCAGTGGAACTGAAGACATGAATTTTACAGTAATGTAAATAATGAGGAATAATAAAAAAGGAACATACATTAAAAACCTCCTTTAACAATGTTGTCTGGGTATTTATATTTTGCAGCTTAGTCATGGTAACTGATGAAATCAGTGCTCGCTTTTCTCTCCAATAGATTCATACCTAGATATTTATGAGTTTAGCATTGGAATTTGGCACACAGAACAGAAACACAAGACTTTGTAACTTCATCCTGACACATGTTCAATATTATTTTAATGTGTCATTTTCAATGCCATCAACATCACTATATTCAGATTTTAGAAACTGCAGGTTTACTTCCATGTTACAAAAGAAACACTTTGATGCTTTTTTCTGGAAGACTTTACTGTTCTAGTTCAACAGTGTATGTTAAAGTGAGAGACTGAAATCAGTGATCAAGAGTCAGTTCCTGGTTTCAGTGAACCTGGGTTTTATTCTCACGTCAGCAGACACTGTACATTTCCCATAGACTTGACAGTGCACTTCAGTGTTATACAGATCTACCATCTACACAGCTTCCAAGGACTCCTAACAGCTCTATCAAATATTCTGACCTGCAGCCACAAAAACTGGGTTGGTGACCCAATTACCTCCGTTTCCTCTTAAACCATACAACTCCACTTTGATGGCAGAATCTGTTGCTGATCTAATCCTGGGGATCTATAAAAGGTAATTTCTTGAATATGTAAAATAACATTTTTCACCTGTTTTTTCAGCAGTCCAAGCGAAAGCTAAACATAGACCCTTATTGAGTCACTAGCCCAATTCCTTTGCTTCTGGTTCCTGCAAAATTTTACCCCTGGGTTCCCAGGCCTTTCTTCACCTGTTTCTGATTAAGGTCCGCATTATTCTACTTTGCTAAACTTAGTTCATTTAAGCTGGCCCATCTCATTACACTCAGCACTGTTTCAATAAAGATATCCGTATCACAAAGGGACCAGCTTTCATTGCATCTTTCAAATCATCAGTGTCTCCACTGCCTGTCCATCACTAGGAAATTCATCACTCCCAATTAGAAGCCCTGCTGTTTCTTCATAACAATATATGTTTTGAAAATAGTATTATTCACAACACGTCCCCCCACAGCTTTTGGCTAACAAACAACGGACGCTCAGGGGAGACCAAATTGACAGGGTTGGAACCTAGATAATAAAAGTTTAATTATTATAAGCAATGATGGTATTTAATAATTGTGATCTCACTGGGAACAATTTCCAAGAAGAATCATTTTTGCTTCATTAAAATGTGTGAGTGATGATACTAATAAAGGCTCACATGAGGAACTCCACAATTCACAGCCTGCTTCCCCAAACAAACATTAATTATTGTTCCACAAAACGCAGAAGCTGAGGAGCCAGTGAGCAAGGATTTAAGTTGTGTTGGGCAGGACTAACTACTCACTGTAATTTAAGAGCTAATGAAGAAGATCAGGTGCCACTACCTACAGGATGAGGGGGAGACATGGACGGTCCATACTTTCTCAGGTAGGAACAGTTAAACAAACCAGTTTTCTGGCGGTGATGAAAGTAGCAAGCTTAGGAAATTAATTGCCTTTACAATGAATAACTTCAAACTTCCTTCTTCCCCTTTTTTCCAGCTGAGCAGACGTGTGACTAATGCTACTTTCTCTCCCATCAAATGGGAGAATAAACATATGAGTCCATTCAGTGTGAGATGTAGTCTGGAAATTAAAGCCTGCTGTTGTGAGTCCTGAAGGCTGGGAAAGGAGCCAAACGGGAACAGATCAGACCTAAAATGACTTCAAAGACTGATTCAAATGTCCTGTTCAGTAAAGTGGAAGCTACCTGTTTTCTTTTCTTGATTCTAAGTAAAATTGGCTTTCTGGATAGGTAGCAGCACAGGGATACCCAAAAAATTTTAGGTATGGTGCCTTAAAAAAACATGTAGCAGGGAGACTTCTTAATACACTATTGGTTTCGTTCTTTTTGGAATATTTGGCTTCTTCTCTGCATATTTTTGAACTCCTTTGTGGAAAAAGACTGATGTGAAATCCTCTGCCAAAGTACTTAAAATGAGAATAAAATGTGTTGAACAACTTCTAGCCTGCAGGATTTCAGGTCAAAGAGAAACAGTGAAAGACTGGTGTTGACCTGACTGTGTAAAGCTGTTCCATGGCATTTACAGGAACAGGATGGTCTAGGCTCCTACAACTGTAAAAAATAACTGATACTCAAGAATGAACAGGGGCTGGAGAAACAGAAAAAAAAAGATGAGCTGTAAGGCTGGTATCAAATTTATATTCACAACCAAACTTTGCTGTTAATTGGATCTGTTCCTTTTGTTCAGCATAGTGTAAAAATACTCGTTACTATCATTTGAAGATGGTCCACTCTAAAGGAGGGTCTGCTTCAGATGTTAAATGAGTGGGAGAAAGCTGGGACAGGACGCCTTTCTTCACAGAGTATGGGTTGCAGGAACTGAGCAATGGGGAATATGCTCTGAATGAAAATGGACAGCCTACATCCCACAGGTTGGTCAAATCACATTCTATGAGATTCAGTACCAAAAGTAAAGCATAATTTAACCAGTACCTGAGCCAGGCTGCCGCATGGGACAATAGCATTTGCACGCAGAAGAGCTTTATAAGATGCCATAAAATAGCTGTTCTTTGTGGAGAGAAGCCATTTCACGTGTTCTGAACACATGCTGCGTGGCCGCCGTTTTAAAACCAGCCACCTCACCGTCAGCTGTGAGGAGGGACATTTAGGAACTGACCAGGCATACATGGAGCCAGAAACCTGACAACAGGACTATCTGGAGGCTATTTTTATGCCTGTATCCCACTTTCTAAAAAAGAACAAAAAAATAATGCAAATCATACTGAGAAAACTTTGTGGAAATGCTTAGGTATTTTGCTGAGAAATGTGAAAGAAAGGGAAACAGTAAATGAAGGTGAACTCACCAGCTCACCGGGATTCTCAAAAAGAGCTTTGTTTTATTCCAGAGGATAACAGTGCAAGAATGATGATTTTCTGCATTGGTAAAAGTACATTACAGTGAGTAAAAGTATACTACAGTACTATAGCTTGTTCTTTAAAGTAAAACAAACCCCCCAAAAGCCTTTTGTACAATGGATGGCTTTTCTTTTGAGTTGGAGAAACACTGAAAAGAAAGGAGGAACACAAATTATCCCAGAATGAGTGAAAAATGTGTCATTTCAGAGCTTACAGAGAACATTGCCCAAAGAGGCAATTGAGAAATTCAAGGGGGAGAAAAGGAACTAAGGCATTATGATGATGAGAAAAATCCACGTTCAGGGCTTAAATTATGTAGACCACATGGGCTTGTGTGGAATGCACGTGTCTTTTCTGAGCAGAGTAAACCCCTCTTGCTTCTCTTCTTATACAGCATTTGGTTATTTCCCAGACTAGCATCTATCATGTGCTTCATAGGCACATCCAGGTCATTTTTCAGTTTCTGTTTTGTTCATCATATATATGACAGGTGAACTAAATCTACTCAGTCCAGAAAAGAAAGGAGTTACAATCTCTGAATGCAAACCTACCTTGACTGCTTTTAATTCAGGACTAGATCTTGATTATTTCTTTTTAATACTTGTATTTTCACATGTAAAATCGCATACAAGTTTATACATATAAAAAAGTATTCTTAAGTAAATTTGTTTGTCTGAGTTACACCAGAGCAAAGATAATTGGTCTGACCCAATAAAACAGTGCTCTGTGTAGATCTTTACATTTTTCAAATCGCTATACAAGAAACACACAATTATCCAAATTAACTGAAATTAATAGATGAGGGGAATTTAATAGATGTATTGCCATATATTCTCAAGATCATAAAAGACTGGTGTTTGTTATAGTGGCTCATGAAATCTTGCGGGAGAGATTAATTTCAATTGGTCTGGATTAGAAGCACTTTCATACAAATGGGAAACTGGCAGGAGGGCCATAAACAAAGGTCAGTGATAACGCAGATAAACAGCAGTACATCACAACGAGCGGGATAGGTCTAGCAATTACTGTATTGATCACTACTAGCATTGTTCTCATTTAGCAACTTCATCAGCACAGGGAAAACAAGGCCAGGCATTTGCTGTATTTGTTTTCATTTTTAAGTTAACTTATTTGGACTCTTTTCATGACCCTGTTGCATTTACCTCCTGCAAATATTCTGGGAAATTAGTTTACTGGAAGAAATCTTCATGCAAATAGAGAATTTTAAATGAAGATAAATGCCCACAGAATACAAATCAGGATAAAAAATCCTGAGTATTTGCACCAAGAAACAGGTTCTGAAATCACTGGTAATCCAGTCAAAATAAAAAATAATCTGACCTCTGAAAACAGCTTTTCAAATAATTTACCAAATAGCTTAAAGGGAAGGAATTAAATCTTTGAGCAGTTTAGTTCTCCTCAAAGAACTTAGAACAATAATTACTGGAAAATTACATCTGAAAAAATAGTGTCCTACTTGTTCCAAACAATGTATTTTGGAGTCCTGCTAGGTCATTCCTATTCACATGAAAAGACAAAAGAAAACAAGCCGAAGAAATTGCTTAGTACAGACATGTTTCTTTACTATGCTCCTATGCTTCCAAACCTAAAGAGGAAGAGCACGCAATTTTGTTCCTCACAACTTCCAAGTCTGCTCTCTAATAAATTGAGGCAGGAATTACTTCTATTCCTCCACAAGGACATACTTAGCTTTGCCTTTATGTTCTGGTCCATTCATGACTAACTAATATATCCCTTTGCCACAGTACTCGTCAAACATTACATACAAGCAAATTATGGACCATTGCTTGTTACTTTGGGTGGTGCCTTACAGAGTCTTCCTCTCTCTCTCATTACTTAAATAGCTTAATTGCTCCTCCAAAGATCCTGAAAGAAAGCTGCCTTGCATATTTGTCAGCTCTAACCAGATCTGCAACTGTGAATAAATCAAAAACACACCCTATAAGAGTCTTTAACAACTTCCAAAACAATGTTATGTTCATGGATAATTCAGGACAGAGAAAATCCTCCAATAAATTATTCACTTTAAGTTATTCTCCCAGATCTCATTTCCACCAGTGACTAAATAAAGGCTTTTTTTCTAAACCCATCACTGTAGTATTTAAGAACTACAATAAGCTATGATAGTTAGCAAAATAATTTAAGAACAAATTGTGCCACATTGAATCCTACCTGGCTGAACATAATGGCTTGGATTCATCCCCTTTCACTTCCATTTCCTAGCTGAAATACTCACATCAGGAGCCTGGGCACTCTCTGTAATCAATGAGGGATGGAATAGCAATTCTAAATTATTTAGCCTACCATCTGAGTCTCCCCAAAAATGCTCCATAGAGCTTCCTTATCAGCCTAAAGTCTCCACATCGCCTTGCATCATGAGGGCCCTTCAACTAGTCTTTCGGCAAGATTTGTTAAAGGAGATGTTACATCAACCATCTGCTCAAGGAGGCTGGATCCTCTGTGCCACTACACTCTTTCCTAAGTGAAATTAAACTGAGATCATTGTCTATATTCAGTCAAGAGAATAAAAAACCTTAGATTTTCTTTCTCACGCATAGACTTTCTTAGACTTGATCCTGTCCATTGACTGACGTCTATGGCAATTTTTCATTGTAGGCTTTAGCTGCAGAATACTCCATTAAAATATGTATGGACTCAGGTATCATGTGGTGCCACCTCTTCCTCTGAACATCACAACTTGTCTCCGTTCATAGCTGCCTGCAGGCCTTAGTTCTTACGATCTTAACTAAATACAGTAGGAATTTAGCTTCAGCCATGTTTTGGAAACACCATGTTACCTGTGAATAACACAAAGTAAGGAACAATATGGTTTTGGCCCATTTTTGGGCCAAATTGAATTTTGGGCCGAAGGAATTTTGAATGGACATTCAACAGGAGGGATTGGTACTGTGATATTCACTTACTGTGTTAAGGCAGAAGCATTTGACTTTTGGTTTGTCGTTCATAGTTTGAGTATGTGAGAATTCAGATATAGCCAAGCTAGATACTCCCTTCTGGTAATTCAATATCAGCTTCCATTTGGAATCAAATGCATTTGCCAATAAAATTTTATTTTAAAATTTATCTGCTAATAAGACTGTTCTCAAGGAAAAATCTAGACTGAATTCTTTTGCAGCTGTATTATTTCTCTTTTCCTTCCAATAATTTTATGTCTTTGTTTTTAAATAGAGCCAGGTTTTTTCGTAGTTAAGGTTAGGTCTGCCTGAACAATTTATTCTCAGACCTTTATCTACCATTTTAAGAATGGTTTTGTACAATTTGCAAAAGAATCTATGAACAAAGAATAGTTTTAAGCAACTGTTGTTATTAAAAACTGTGCAACAAATAGTTTCTATATTCGCTGCTAAGCTAAAATATAACCCCTACCAACTATTCCGTGAGCTGCTTGAAAGCTGGAATTTGTGTTTTATCCTCACTGTGGTAGGTGCCATCTTTCTTCTCAGCAGTGCCCTGCATTGGGAAAACACAATCTTTCCTTAGGCCAACTTTTACTATAGTCCCTGTAAATAACATAGGCGGTATAAAAGTAGTCTTCAAGTCTATGCACACAAATAATACATTGTTTTAACTACACTAGTCAGGTAAAAGGCAATATCCTTGATCCTAGTGTGGGTACAGCTGTAATCATGCAAAAATAGCTAGTCCGTCATAGCACTCTCCCCACAGTAAGTAGAATATATTGCATCAGTATAAGAAACCTTTCTCCAACAATCCCTGGTTGTTTAGCCTGGAGAAGAGAAGGCTCCGGGGAGACCTTATTGCAGCCTTTCAGTTCTTAAAGGGGGTTTCTAAGAAAGATGGGGACAGACTTATTAGTAGGGTCTGTAGCAATAAGGCAGGGGGTAATGGTTTTAAAATAAAGAAGGTAGATTAAGACTAGATATAAGGAAGAAATGTTTTACAATGAGGGTGGTGAAACACTGGCACGGGTTGCCCAGAGAGGTGGGAGATGCCCCATCCCTGGAAACATTCAAGGTCAGGTTAGACGGGGCTCTGAGCAACCTGATCTAGGTGAAGGTGTCCTTGCTCATTGCAGGGGACGTTGGACTAGATGACCTTTAAAGGTCCCTTCCAACCCAAACCAATCTGTGATCCTACTGTAGTGCTTCCACAATAAGATTTGTAGTGATCTAATTATTTTAATAGGCAACAAACAAAACTGAAATATCTCACTTGTCAACCAGTCAAGTCTGTATATTCATGAGGATAGGTCATGCTTGTTTAAACCAGTCTATCAAAGAAATCAGAAAATTATTCAAAATAGAACAGGGTGCACAGGAAAGGAGGAGAACCAGGAGGATATTTTGTCTCTTTGGCCTAAGAAAGGATGGACTATCCCCAAACCATTCTCAACACAAGTTTGTTTAACCTTTTCATAACAATATCCAACATTTGATTCCACAACCTCCTTAAGGAATCCATTCTGTTTTGTAACTATCCTTGCAGTTAGAAAAGTTTTACCTTCTTTATTTATTTAATCCTTACTTCCACAATAGACATGATAGGCCCTCTTTGTAACAACTTGAAGAACGTGTATTCTCAAATATGTGAAACTTGAACGATATTTATCATATTTTCCTTTGGTCTTTTTCTCTTTAGTCTACACAAACCCAATTCTTTCTTGTTCTTAGACCTCTGCCCCACTGCTCTCTGGATTCGGTTGGTTGGTCTATCATTTAGAGATTGAGACTGCTGAAAGTAGTCCTTTTCATGTATTATACAGTGTTATAAATTCAGTCATAATTCTATTAGGTGGTAACTTTATGCAAATCCATAGCATTCATATGTACAGTTTACTTGGCTATGTGCCAATATACTATATGCTTATATACTGTATACAATATACTTATATGCTAATATAAACATCTTTTATGGATTAGTGGGAATTAATTTCTTTGCTGTAGTCAAGCTTTCAAGTGTAGCAGTAGAACAAGGAAGAAAGAATCAGCCAAACAATATGTGCCTATAAAAAGTGACTTATGGTCTGGAAAGTATCTTTTTGAAAATGCTGTTAAAGTCCTCTTTCAGAATCAACTGAAAAAGTTGTGGTTTGAAGCTAACTAATTGTCTAGTGTAATCAGGACCCTACAAATTCAATGATACTTCAAGGTACGATTTCTTTTCTCTGTCTTTACTATTGGCAGATAGACATATTTCATGACCTAAATGATTGTTTCTAACTCTTGGACATACGGATAATCAGCACTATTAATAATTAATGGATGAAAAATCTAATGCCAGCTAACACTATTTCTGAAGGGAGGCAGTGCAGTTTAGTTTAACAACTGTATTTGGCTTTAAATGGCAGTTCCCTTGCTAGAAAAAGGCTTCCCAGCACATTACCCACACACAAAGTTTTCTAATCACTTGATACTTAAGACTTTCAGGTCTAGAACCTGAAAGCTGTCTTTTGGGATCCAGATCACTGGGCATTTGACAAAGGTCTGGAGCTGTCACTTTGCTGAACACTAGCTGTAGAAGCTGCCAAGAAAGTGAGTCTAATTCTGAGCTGTCATCCTGCCTGAGTAAGATTGATAGCATCATCAATAAATCTGTAAGGTAAAAGCAGAAATATGCCAATCAATAGTTCTTGTGACAAAAAAGCAGCAGTGAAAACCGCAGGCAAGAGCCACTAAGGCAACTTATTATGAATGAAATTGCTGATAAATGTTATCTCTGCCACTAAGAAGAGAATAAGCTACACACAAAGCAACAACTTCCTCCATAAGAAAAGTGGATATCAGTGACAGCTCTTCTTGCGAAGACTAAAAGGCTGTGCTGGGGAGTGTGGCTTTGCAAATAAATTGAAACTGTTAAAATGGGAACAAGAGGATCTGGTACAAATACAATTAAGCAATGCAAGTCAGACATTTTGTATTGTTCTTTCTCTCTCTTTCATACATTATGCAACAGAATTCTCAGCAGCTGAGCGGGAAAACTGGACATGTCTGTGTGTTTAAATGATGTCCTTACACAAGAAAGCAATATTGAGTAACATCTGCGCAAGTTCTGGACCTGAAAACAACTACATTAATGTGAAACCGTCCTTGAATTAACTAGATTTGCTGGAAGCCTAGTCTTGCTATTCAGACATAAGGAGGCTCCACTAACATGGCTACCTTTGGGCATCAAAAATATTTTTTGTTGCGAAGGATGTGGATGTTCCAACCTATTTAAAATGGGTCACTGCACCAAGTTCCCTGTGCAGCATATAGATATGTCCATAAATTACAGCAGCTTTAGTCCCATCCAGGGAGAGGATAGGGATCATAAGCTCTATCACTTTGGCAAGAAATTCCGTTTAGAACCTCTCGCAGTGGTAAATACTCCACCTGAATTTGATAAAGAATTCAAGTTCATATCTAAATTCAATTTCCACTCGTCAACACCTTCAGGGTACTGTCTCATTGGTAACAGAGAATAAGAAATAACAGTAGTATCATGTTGTGTTTATACATCAATATGTACACACACACGGACACACATATACATAATATCATGCCTAGCAAATTACATGTTGTGCATCTTCCCTTCCTTAATGTTTCTATTCCTTTTCTCTAATTCACTGATGATGTCCTACTCATATTTTGTACACCCTGCAGTTAAAAAGAATAGTCATGATTATTACAGAAACAATCACAAAATATACAAGAAACACTAAAACAATTCTTCATCACTTTCATTTTCTTATCACTGTTGGAGATGTTTCAATGACTCAGACTGCAGTCAATCCATGGCAGGAGTTATCTATCTGTGGTTATAAAACCCAAGAACAATAGGACCCATTGTGACATGAGCTTCTAAAAGTTACATAAAGTAGAGAGGAAAGTGATATAGAAAAATACATGCTAAATGGTAAGCCTATCGTTTAGAGAGCCAGTGTCATAAGTTGTGTGTGATTTCTATGGAAGGCTTGCTGTTAGCAAAAGAGTCCAAACTTCATAAGATGTAGATACGATAATACTAGGAAAATCTCAGGAAATATGATTTATAGACTGTTGAAACTGCCATTAAAATATTATAAACAGCAGAACAGCTACTCTGGATGGATGGACTTAAGGGAGTATCAACTCTTGGAAACACCCAAGAAGAGAGAAATCTTCCCCTTACTTCTTATATATATTTCATATG
This sequence comes from Anarhynchus alexandrinus, assembly GCA_008711295.1. Taxonomy (NCBI): domain Eukaryota; kingdom Metazoa; phylum Chordata; class Aves; order Charadriiformes; family Charadriidae; genus Anarhynchus; species Anarhynchus alexandrinus. The sequence continues at coordinate 744,842 of VUYV01000100.1, read as the reverse complement.
TCAGAGGCTAACAACAGAGAACTGTAAAGGAACACTGAACTATCGTGTTTCTTATTATTTGACCAACTTTAGATGAAATTACTTGCACCCTAACAGTGCCTGTTTCATTCCACTGTCTTGAAAGGTGATTAGCTCATATAGAGAAGTTCATTCATAAACGCAAGGTGAGAAGGATATCACTCTTGTGGACTAGATAACACAGAAAATCTTGCAAAATTAGTAGAAACTTAGTCCTTTTGTTATTGCACTGAGGAGTCCAACATCAATTCTAAAGAAAACATTTGTGTAGACAGTTCAAGTAATGTCTTACACAGGGGATCATTCTTCCTATGCATATAACGGTACCTCAGAGAATATTCGATACTGTGTGTTGATGCTTCTGAAACTACCTTATGCAGTCATCAATACCTGCTTCTCCTGAATTGCTTCAAACAGTCTTTTCTTGGACCCATTTATAGCTATCAAATCTTCCCTCTCCCCCCTGTTAAACTGAAACTCCAAAATACATACAACGTGCCAAACAACTCCATTCTACACCAAATAAGTGGTTTGGCGTAGGCACTCTGAAAGTTTCGGTATTGTACAGTGCTACAGAAAAACAATAAGGAGTCAAGTTGCCTATTCTCTTGATTAGGTTGTCTGAGTTCCCAGTAATGTCAATACAATATTAACATAATTTTTATACATCACATCAACAAAGCAGTAGAGCAAAAAGCAAAAACTGTCCCTGCAGTCTCAGGCCTACGAAGTTCTTCTAACGAGGTCGCTGGCTGTTTACATATGCAGCACACTACATCTGAGACCCCTTCCACATCCAGGTGGTCAAGATCTAACAGTGCTTGCTCTCCACTGGCAGCTTGTTGTTTAGTCAGCATCCTTTTCCCCTTTCTCAGTATTGCCTGCAGAACAGATTGTGTAGATCACTAACACAGCAAGCTGGTTGTTTTTACCCTTCCACCTCAACTCTTGGGTGGTTTTAGACAGGCCAGAAGGCTCTGCCCAACATGCAGATACTCTGCCTGTTTAACTCCTCGTGGCCTCTCCCAGCTAGTTGAGAGACACATAGGCAAAATGACAATATTCATCTCTAATTCACCTACAGCTGAAATAAAGCACAGCAAAATAGTGGGATCATGCCAACGTGCAACTGCTTTACTGTGTACTGTATGAGGCTACAATGTCCAACATCTCCATTTGCTTTATCTCTTCTATGCTCTTGGCCACCTTAATTTGTCATGTTGCTAGAAGAGAGATGAAAACACCAGCATCCTGGCGACTTTCCAGGTTGGAAAACTACAGTCTGACTACCTATATTCCCCAGATGGCTTCAACTGGGCAAGCTATTTTTTACCCCTTTTCTTAAAAACATTACTTGCAGTGCTGGCGCAGAAGTTTTGCTGCATTTCCCACTGAGGAAGGACTTTCTGGAAGAGCGCATGAGGGACACTTATAGATGAGAAGCGCTATAGCAGACCATTATGCAGGGGAAGGTGAAATGAGAAGGTAATTCTTAATGGCAATTTATTCGACAAACGTGGATCTTTTTCTACCCCAATCTTCCCAGGAACACTTGATGATTTTTTCATATGTATCTGTTGTGCAGTGTTATTCATCACAGACTTCAGGACTAATTCTTGGCCTTCAGTTTATTTATAAGCACTCAAGTTTACAAAGGTCTAGAAGTGTTGGCTGGTTTCAACTGAGCCTACAGATTACTGTCTGTTTCTGTTCCCCATTATAATGGAGCAAGTCTTAAAATCAGATTTCCAGGGTTAACGTTCATGTTCACAAACTCATCATTTACTTTTCATGATTTACCTTCAGCTTTTCCACCAGGAAGAACAACTATTTCCCATACATCCCTGCTTGCAAGCTCATTTGTCAGAATACCTAAAAGGGACATGCAAATGCTTCAAATTATGCCTCGGGCTGTGTTTGTTCCTGTGGTCTGCAGCTAGCTCTGAGAAAGCAAACAGAAAGAAAGATTCTGTATGATGGAAAAGAAGAGTAGGAAGGCAAGCATGGCAGGCTGAGATATTGGCTAAAGTGTTCAACATCAATTGTTTCCTTCTTTGACTGTGTAGTTCAAGAGAGGACACTGTGGGGAACTCGGTATCACAGGCTGTGTAAATACTTAGCCTGATTCCGTGAAAGCCAGAGAACACCACATGGTTTTGTCTGTGTCTAGAGACAACAGCAAAGAAACCACTTTACTGTTCATTACAGATGCTTTCTCTCTCTCTGCTGCCTCGTAGGGATGGCCCAGAGTCCTGCTCCAAAGATTGCAATTACATTTGGATAACCTGGAGATTTAAGAAATCAGAGAACTGTAGGAACTGGAGATAGAAACCACTGGTTGACATTACATTGGCCAGAGCCTTTTGAAAATATTGATCTATGAAAGTGAGCCACAAAATCAGAGGTCACAAGACTAAGTTCATTGCAGTTGGCAAGTCCTTATAGTTGGGAAAGCAGCCACCATTTTGAAGGTACAGCTAATGCAGAAGGCAGCAGCCCAAGCCATGCTACACATCAACGTGTCACCTGCTGCTCTGTGCCTCCACTTTCCCAGCAGAGAACAGCGTAACCACCAGTCTTGCTCCCGCTTTCCAACAAGTGCTGTAATCTTGGCATAAGATAAAGGACCAACTTTACCAGTGTTCCTTACACAAATTAAATTTCCTCAGAACAGCCATACTATCATCAAAAACATCTTTATTCTTTTATTATTTAGAAATAAAACAACAGAGAAGGGGCAAGAGGCATTTATGACAAGGAGCACTTCACTTAACCAGGCTGCCCAGAGAGGTTGTGGAGTCTCCCACTCTGGAGACATTCAAAACCTGCCTGGATGCCATTCTGTGCAACCTGCTGTAGGTGACCCTGCTCTGGCAGGGGGGTTGGACTAGATGATCTCTAGAGGTCCCTTCCAACCCTGACCATTCTGCGATTCTGTGATTCTGTAACCACTTTATAGCACACTTTGCAAACGTTGGTATCAGCGTAGCTGAAAGGGTAGCAGACTGAGGACAGGTCAGCTGGCAGAAGGGATGGGATGAAACCTCTTAATCTAGTTTTGCTGATGAAGAAAGAACAAGAAAATGTAATGTGAGGTCGACCACAACTGACCAGTTTGTACTGCTCTTGCATCACTACTGGTACTTTGTCACCTATCTTTTCAATGGCCACTACTTCAGAAGTCAGCTAGCAGAAGTCATGCCTACAATAGCCCTGTCTATACCAGGATTTTCACCTAGGCTAGCGTTAGTTCCCTCTTGTTCATTTTTTTCCTGGTAAAAGGATCATATGAAAATTTATGTCAATAGAAGAGAAACAAATTCTGTCTTCCCGACTTTGGTGTCCTAAGCAAGATCTGTTGATTTCAGTGCAAACAATAAACCTGTCCTCAGGGACATGACTGCATTGTTGTGAGGCAAGTAAACCTGCTTCCACAGCTGCAGAACTAAGACCACATTTTGCAATGCAGAAAAGCTTAACACATGAAGGCTAGGAGGGGGGCTCGCTCACACCTAATGCTCCCTTCTAACCTGTGCCTGCATGTAGTCGGTCTTATTTATTTTTTGAGTTGTTGTCTACATATATATATTGACACAGACACCTGTTTTTGAGGAATGTTTGGTAAAGTAATATCCCTTAGTAACTGCAGTAATTAATAAGCTTTGCAGAATAGGACCTGGGGGTTGTGGTGGACACCAGGTTGAACCTGAGCCAGCAATGTGCCCTTTCCACCCAGAAGGATAATGGTATCCTGGGCTGTATTAGGAGGAGTGTTGCCTGCAGATCAAGGGAGCTGGTCCTTCTTCCTCTCTGCTTAGGACTGGTGAGGCCACACTTGGAGTACTGTCTCCAGTTCTGGGCTCCCCAGGACAAGAGAAGTATGTACATACTGGAGACAGTCCAGCAAAGGGCCACAAAGGTGATGAAGAGACTGGAGCACCTCTCCTATGAGGAAAGGCCAAGATAGCTGGGACTGTTCAGCCAGGAGAAAAGAAGTCTCCAAGGAGGAGACTGACTTGCTCAGTACCACGCAGTCAGCCAAGTAAAGCCTAGTGTGACTAAGAGCATTTGACAGCTCAAATGCAGGTGATGCCTTACCAAGGCTGATAGACATTCCCAGAGAATACAGAGAACTTCTACGAGCTGCTCATTCGATTTACGGACACATTAAAAGTATTTCAAAGTCTTTCTCCACAGCATCAAAGAGTTTCTATTCTGGCCACAAAGTCAGCTTCATATTTATAGAACTGCTCAGCTCTGTACTTTTAATCTGCTTCAAATACATTCTGGAAAGGTGTGGGGAGAACTCTGCTGGCTGTGGCAAGGGTCATCTGGAAGGACAATACACTGTAAAAGAGTCATATGGGCTAATCCACAGGAGGCTGAGAGTCCCCTGCCCCTTCTAACCTGAAGAAAAAGGTAGAGCTGTGAGATACCTCAGAGCCACTGTGTGAACTATTATCTGAGAACCTGTAAGACAGTAGGTGAAAGTGAGGATTGTACAATACGGCCCACAGGGTATGAAAAAGTCACAGCAGGGATATTTTAGGGGTTTTTTTTTGTGCAACTTCTGTGTTTTAACTGACATAAAAGGTTTCAAGTTGAATGTGGAGAATGGCTTTTAAAGAATGACCTGTAATGGCATCTTCTACAGAAGTACATTATAACAATCACATTTTAATACCCATATAAGGGTTCCATTCCCATTAAACAACCAAATGAACCAAAAGAGAGGACTGTGGGTAACTGATGGATCAGTTCATGTAAATTGCTTCTCCCAAGCTCAGAATTCAGCCATTTTGACACAGAAACACAGCAGCCCTCTTTCAGCATCCTGGAGTGTCACACAAAAATTCAGGGAAAACAAAATTAAAAAATAAAATCCCATCACTCTCACTGGATGCACAGGTAATCTGAAAGACAGGCTTTTGGCAAACCCAGTAAGAATTTAGCCTGGCACATGAGGTCAAATGATCTTACAAAATCAGAGCCAAAACTAGTTTTACATATCATCTAAAGGATAATGATCTAAATTCATCCATTCCTGGAGACGAGCCTGGCATTCTGAGGAATGACTGTGGTAGGCTTTCTGGATGGATAACACAGCCTCTAGCTCCTCTTACAGCTGCCTGATTACATTTTTGATCTAATGGGTACATTATCGTACATACTGCAGGAACCGAGCAGCAAGCTGAGGGGTAGAGAGACCTTGTCTGGTCCATTATATTTCCTGAAATCCTTTTTGTCTCACATACAGCTGCTTGTACTATACAGAGGATTTTGTGATTCCATTACATTGATTCTGCTGACTAACTGGCTGCACTGCACTTTGAATTCTTCTGAATATCCCCACAAATGAGTGGTGTGTGCAGTCTAGAGGCTTGTCATTCCTCTGTTTTCCAATAGCCATCAAATGGCTTTATGTCTGGAGTATGGAAAATATTATCTCTGCTGTGCATGTCCCATGTCTCTGCAACACCAAGAAATGTATAAATTATCTTTCTTTCACCAAGTGTTTTTATCATGGTAGCTTGGTCCTGACCATTACTCTGGATTACCACAAATCAGAGCAGAAAGATAGGGTTGCTACCAACCAGATCCAACCGACGGCCCCGTTTCAGCAAAGCACTGAGATACAGTATTACACAAGGAATAAGAGTAATGATTTATACTGAGAATAGAATTCAGCAAAAGAGATGTTTAAGAAGGGAAATGAAGCTGTCATAAAGAATACAAGTGTTCAGTGAAAAATGAAACGGTAACATGATATCCTCATGACCTGTCTTTTAAGGGTGAAGAAAGGACTGCTCTTGACATCAGCATGTCTTAGCTGAGATTCTGAGTCAAATGAAAAATATGACAAATTCATTTGAAACTACAACAGAAATAAAGTTAAATACACTCTTGACCTTGTGGAATCTGAACATTTCAGTTTGGAACCTATCTTGGCTTTGTGTCTTTTAGGAAATAAGTTTTGTACTGAGGATCCCTCTCTTGCTACCTTCATGCTTTTCCCATTAATCAGACCTTAAAAATAAAAAATATCTTGGATTTAATTTCTGCAGAAAGCTCCTCATAAACAGAGACATATGTGAAAAACATTCACAGTGATAGAGAGAGAGGTGCCTGAATTTGCTTTACTAGTCTAGATTGTCAATGAAAAATCAATGGAGCACCAGGAGAGAGGGGGTGGTAGGATCATTTAAATTATCAGAAGTTCATATCACCTTTAATTTCTTTTTCTTTAAAGGTCTGAAAAGCAAAATAATAAGATCACTTACTGCAGCAAAACTAAGATCACAGTTTCAGCCAGCACATACTCTTATCTAGTTTAACCCATGGTTAAATGTGAGATTGCTCCTATCTTTAGCAGTACAACATAACAGCTCCTCATTAGACCCTGAAAATATACAGCCACAGTCTGAGTCAAAGTAGGTCACAGTTCATAGAGGATTTCTACATCCATGTCAGTCACTGAAATGGAAAGAAAGATCACTCCTAATTCCTGTTCCTAACAACAGATCTTCATCAGAAAAAAAAAAAAAAAAAAGAAAAAAAAAAAGAAAAAAAAATTCTGAACCCTTTAAAGCTGTGACAGGGAGCAGAGCAGGAGGGGGCATCGTCAGACTGAACTAATGGCATGCAATGGTGTTCTGAGCCCCTGAGAGACTGCAGCCAGGTTGCAGTAGTCTTTGCTAGACTGCCCAGAGACAACTTTGAATCCTCAACTGGATCAGGACTGTGCACGTGCTGACTCCTCGTACTCTCCCTTCTGCTCCTGGCAAGACTCCTGTGCGAGACTGGTGCTGAAATGATAAGAGCTGGCAACTCTGTGAGTCCCTAGTCAGGGGAAGCAGTCATAGACGGTTATCCTTTGTCCTTCTCACACAAGGCAGATACAGCAGATACAAACACATTCAGTGAATAACACCATCTCCCTTGTTGTTCTCTTGTTCCCTGTTTTTCCAGGGCTGACCTTTCCAACTCTATCAGTATGCAAGTTGTGTGAGTTTTGCACAAAAATTGGTGGAAGTTACCATGTTGTCCTGTTTACACCAGTTTAGGACAGCTTGCATCCCATGCAAACTTGCATCTAACAAAGGGAAAACATGGGTGATGAAGGAAAGGTGTCAGGCCCTGCTGGTATGCCTCTCTCCTGCTTTTCAAGATTTATTTATTTAGATAAACATATAAAGATACCAGATAAAGGAAGACATCTTAAAGCAAAGAACAGCCTTCCCTTCTCATACTGATAGGACTACTTTCTAATCAAACAATTTCTCTTTCTTTTGAAAACACCTGAAAACATCTACACCTGAAGCTGATGAGATTTGGGGTCTTGAAAGTGAAGTGGGGGCACGAATTGCAAAGACATGTAGAGGGTCATGGCCTTCTGAAACGGATCTGCCTACAGGGCTGCTTCCTGCTGCAGCATCATTCAGGAACATCAGTGGGAAAATGGCTTAATGCATGCTTAGTGCACTCACATGGAGCTAAGTTATACATGGCTCAATGATGCTTCAAAAAGTAGGAAGACCCCAGATCATTAGTGGTAGCTGATGTTGTTGCCTACTGGCACTTTCCAGCTCCACATTTAACCTATGAGAATATTTAACCACTTAAGGAAAAGAGTGCCCAGAAAACAGACAATTGCCTAGACTATGTAGAAAAAGAATTCAAAAGAGAATATGGACGCTCAACTGGACAGAGGGAGGGTACGTTCAGCATTTGGAATATTTTTCTGGAGCTAGACAGACAAGCTTAAGCATGTGAACACCTAATATAAGTAAAATCCATAGGAAAACCAGAATAAAAGTCACCGAGTTTGTCAGGATACCAGTGCTAAAAGTGTTGCTGTCATGCACGGGTTCAAATCCAAGCAACTCCAGAACCCCAAGAGAGTACACTGAAAACCAAGATTTGGGGGCATCAAACTATCGGGCAAGTCTCTAGTATTTAGAGAACTGTGCTCCCACAGTGTTAGACACACTGGCTACATGTAAAGCATCTGGGAACATTCCCAGGCACTGGAACTCGACCATCCATACTAGAAAACTATTAAAACATTGCCTGCTACAATTTTGGCAGGTCATAACTAACTCTCTCCCAAGGACAGCTCATTCCAGGGACGTTTCCCAATAGGCAGTCTGCACGCAGCCAGCCTGTTTTGGAGTTTACAAGAGTTTGTTAGCATGGTCAATGGGCCATTGTGTGCCAGTTGGCCTAATTGTCTGGGAATGTTCCTGGGAATGTTTAATATAATAGTTTATTTGTGCCCATTATTTTTGAGCCAATGTAGCAGCTCACCACTGTCCAAAGGGGAGGACTTGTTCCTTCTCTTGACTACATGATCCTACCCCCTCCTTTATACCAGTTCTGGTGCTTGTCAGGCCCTTTTCTGAGCCAATTCAACTCCGTAACCTGCAGAAATCCATTTATTTTCTCTTGCTAGTGCAGGTGACTGTTGGTTTAGGAATTTGAATCAGCTCACTGCCGAGTCTGGCAAGCACCAAAGCCAACTCAAGAAAGGCATGGCTGTGTCTGCAAAGGGGAGAAGGGTGAAATAGCAGGCTGGAGTAGGATCTCTCCCCAGTAGTGCCAATGATGCATTAAGCTGTGTCTTATAACTACACTTCATGTGACTTACTGAAATGAATTTAGACTGCCGTTCCAAGAGCAGCTTGGGCTGATATAAGCCATCACTGCTGCCGCAAGTGGAGGGTCTTCCTGGCTGCCTTTTCCCAGCTGCTCGTTTCCCATATCTCCTCCCTCCCTTGAGCCAGCGCAGCAGTGTATATGGTGGTGAGTGAGCTGGACCAAGGAAATGATCCTCAGGAAAAAAAAATAAAAAAGAAGTTAATCATAACTTGATCTAGTTCACTGCATGGCCACAAATGCTAATGCCAGAATGGGGTCTCAAGTGAGTGGGGGAACGGTGAGGAGGTAAAGCTGAGTATCAGATTCAAGTAGAATTTGGGACAGCAATATCAGGGTTTATCAGCTTAACCTGCTTATGGAACTGCAGTACAGGGTAGCTCAAGAAGCACATCTACATCTAAAAACTTCAAGAAGGTATTCAGATCAAACAATTGCAGAGTGAGGTTAAGAGGGAAAAAGGGCTTATAGGTACCCTAAATATAGATAAGGGTTCGAGTACCATTGTAAAACCATAGATAGGTTGTACAGATTTTCTTTCTGTCTTTTTTTTTCTGTTATAAAAGTTGTGTTTTCCTAACAGCGTTAGCTGTCAGCTCCTATTAAAAAAAAAAAAAAAAAAGCGCTATAATTGAGTTAAACTCAACAGGATATGGGGATCGAAAAAATCATGAAAGTTGTTTTGTTCATTACGACAACCCAGAAACACTGAGTACACACAGCTTTACACAGCTTTGTGGTGCAATAACCAAATTCCTCCTAGTGTGTTGTTATAACCTTCTTATTGTAAATATGCCTTCTTTCAAAGTCTATTCTGAAAATACAAGTGGGAAGAGGCAGCGGAGGAGAAGCATTAACTTTCTGTTGCTGTCAGACTGATCTAATTTGTAGTATCCCTTACCACTAATTGCTTAAATAAATTGCATTTTGCAGCACAGACAGGAGCCATATTAGATTTTTGGAATTCTGATCCAACTCCAGAATGTCTCATGGAGCAGTTTTCATTACACTCTTGTGTAGGCTTTTTAATGGCTCTAAACAGTTAATTAAGTTATTCTAACAGCCATAACCTCTTCCACGGAAAAAGCTTCCTAGTGCTTTTGTTTGGTCTTAAGTCTCCCATATAGCTTTTCCACTGGGAGTTTTAAGACTTGGAAAAATGATGACGCTACTGTTTTACAACTTAACTTTTTAATTTTTTTTGCAATCCCTTTCCTCTCAAAGAGCTTCACAGGTTATTTAAAATAGTAGCCAGTGGAAATCAACATAGATCTGTTGATCTAACTTCCACTGGGCTGATTTACACCAGTTGGGAAACTATCAAGGACAATCTTCCGGTGCTTGCCACCCAGTGTGCTATCAGTTTTGTCATTCACCACAACTGCAACTGCAATGGTGATGCAACTGCTTTGGAAATGGAGCAGAGCACTGATCAACATGCACATTAATTACCTTGACAAGTTATAAGTGATTTGAACAAGGCAAAATCTGTAGGCAGAGGCAATACCTCTTGTTAATCCATCCAATAAAACTAGGAAGAAGGTGGAAAAAGGGAGGCAGAAAAATTTTCACGAACAAAAGCCTTCTTCAAGCCTTCTTCAAGCCAATCACTGACACAGTTTAGGTATGTGATTAGATTTGGATGAGATTCCCCCATGCAAAGCCTTTCATATCAGGGTATCAACTATTTGAGATAATTTCCCATGGCACACCTAATAAAATTTCTGGGTTTGAAACTGCATTCCTACATGGAGACTAGTCCTACTGTTAACATGATTAAAAGTAACAGAATCAGTGTTTGCATTTATATTTTTGAGATCAGAAACCAAGAAGATTCTTTTCCTACTTTTATTTTTATTCTTGTCTTTTCTTTCTATTCCTTTTCTTCTCCTGTTTCTGAAATCCCCTACTTCTAGTTTTCCCTCCATTTCTGAGATGCCCTCTTTGGGCAGTTGCGTTCACTAGCCCAGCTAAGCATGCACCCAAACTTGAAAGTAATTCAGTTTGCAGGATATGTTATGAAAAGGAGAGAGTGGTCCTAGAAACAGATGAACTCAGCAGCCATGCTCATTGTATTTGTCTTTGTGCATGCATTGCCTTCCTGCTGAGATAATTTCTCTTCATTATTTATGCATATAAAAATAATTTATGTAAGTAACTCTAACAGTTCCACCAGAAAGCACCACTTGGAAGCCTGTCTCAACACAGCTTACCAGATGTTCTGTAGCAGCACCTGCCGAGCCCTTCAATCACTGCCTGCGCTCCTGCTGCCGTGAAGGTTCAGATGAGGGTGAAGGATAACAGCACCTCATATTTATTTACTTGCTTTGATGCAGGAGGATGGCAAGATAAGCACAATCAGATTTACAGACTTCAGCTGAGAATTACTTTATCTGCTGCTGAAACGTAGTCATATCCAAGATGGAGCAGAGGTGACTCTTTAACAACAGACAATGTAACTATTAAGATTAATGATTAAGAGAGGAAGATAAAAAAACATTATGGTCACCTTGAATGAATGGGAGAATTTTACTGGGTACAGATCAGCAATCGAAGTTGAAACTGATCGAGGACATTAGATTTAACACTTCTGGTTTACGAAAAAAGTCAACAGATCCTCACTTACGGTAACTATCCAGCATGTCATCTGATGTCAGAGCATACAAAGATATGCCACGTATACATAGTTAGAGAGCATGTGAAATTCAAATGTAATGATAATCACACAATTTCTAGACAATCAAAAATAAAAACAGAATGCAAAAGTATTCTACACTTCCCCATTATTAAGAATGTTGCAGTAGAGAAACCTAAGTGAATATCTGGTCAAACAAGCAAAACAGTTCCAAGTTGATTCAGCTGATCCCAAGGTTGGGGCATACATTCATCTACACCTTGAAGCAAATCTGAATTTAGAGCCCTGCTGCTGTCGTTGGCTGTACCTTTTTCCCTTCTGTGGCTGATACCTGCTGCCCTGTGAGTCTCAGCATCTAAGCAAGATACATACAAATCACAAGGAAAAAAAAAGTCTTCCAACTTCCACAGAACCCTGAGTAAACTCCATTCATCAGTTGAGAGTGGCAGAGAAAGTAAAGCTTGCATCTGTTACAGTTGCTGCATTTGGAGGTATGAGTTACGAAGGAGATTTGCCAGACTCCTCGGCCTCTGAGCAAACCAGAAGGGAGCAAGATGAACTGATGCCAAAGCATGAGCTGTTTCCAAATGCAGCAACCTGTGCAGAACCAGAAGGTCACAGACTGCAGCTGGCCCAGCTGCAAGTGAGACAGAGGGAACAGGCTTAACAAACGCGAAAGTGCCAGACAGGAAAAAGAGGCTTGGGTGCTAATCTGTTCAAAATGAGGAGCTGGCCTGGGGTAAGCTGAGGGAGAGGGTGAGGAACATGTGGGAACTCTTTGTCCCTCTGCCTGATAGACACCGTTCTTCAGCACTCTGGTAGACTACTTAGTCTGCTCTATACATCTGGGGTAGATTCACCCTACACCTCCTTTGAACAGGGGCAGGGTGTGAGATGATAGGCACTTCCATTGCTTTGTTTCCCAGAATCCTCTCTTCTGGCTTTCCAGCACGGCACCCATCTGAGCTTTTGGCCCCAGTTTGACTTTAGCATTGCATTAACTGTCACTGACATCACTGGATAGCAAACTATGGTCTCTGTGTATTTCCCAAGGCACTGCTTCTATTTGTCTCCATGTCGTGTAAAATGCTTTGTAATGAAACTAAAACTTTAGGAAACTAGAAGGGATCCTCCAATTTCAGAGGTCAGAATAGGAATCTCACAACTAAATATTTGCCAGAAGTAGAAGCTATTATTCCTAGTCAATTGGATATTTTACAAATTTCCCTCTACTCATTCACCTTTAGAATTAGACTGTGATTGTTTTTCAAAGATAGCTGAAGTTCAAGAAAATAGAATTTATTCTCTCAAAGCCCTTGCCGAAACTTTAGTAAAGAATAATTTAACTCACAGGAAAAGGGATTTTTAAAAAAAGAGAGAGAAAAATCTTTTAATGAAAACTGCTTTCCTTCCTCTATAGGGAACATCTATACTGAATCCTAAGCTGCCTTCACAAAAGACTAGTACCAATGTTAGTTTTTAAAATCTGTGTAATATAGCCCATTCTCAGAGAAGCCTTATTCCTGAAGCACAGTTATTTCATTTGCTTCTCTTTCCAAGGCAGTTCTGTGCTACATTTTCAGATTGATCAGATCTCGATTGTTTGGGTTGATGATCATTCTCTGTTGGTCTGAAAAGTTAAGCTACGTCTTTGGGATACTGTGCTACAGCACTAAAACTAACGAGATCTCGGCCGATTACCTCAGTGGAAACAGAACCATATGTTCAAGCAACACCTTTGGTCCTTCCACCTAGTAGCTGGATAAATAAATACTGTGCAATCCCTGTGACCATGAGAACATCAGGAATGTAAATTAATCAAGGGGTGAACTGTTTTAAGGAAGAAGCAGTTTGGTTTGAGAAAAGATAAGATTGAATTGCAGCAACAAGGAAGGATTAAAGAAGTAAAGGCAGAGGCAGTAGATCTATGACTGCAGGTATATTGACTAAATGAACCATATAATAATGGCTCAATATTCCTCCAAGTAACAATTAGACCTTGCACTTTAATAGGAAACCGCAATCAAAATTCACAGACACAGACAGTCTAGGAGAGGCAAAGCTGGATCCTACCCAAAGCTTCAGTGAATGGAGTGCACAGAGTTCTCCACTGAAGCTCTCCTGTAGGACCTTCACTGCAAGAGAAACCTCACGTTGAGCAGGTCCTTGTTTTTCCATCTTATTTGCGAAGGTCTAACATCTAATTCCTGCCTTCCAGTCTTGCAGACATAGTGTGATTTCTTGGCCCTAGCAATGGAAACTATAGAATCAATGAAAACTGTAGGATCAAAGGACCAGGTTGCACCAGTGGAGCCCGGGTATCCAATTTTCCCCACTAAGTCCATCTACTGTAAACAATTATTTGGCTGAAGAGACAGTGTCCTCTCTCTGCACAAGACTTTCCACAAAGGCTGCTAGAGAGACAGATGGCAGAAAGCAATATCATTTGAGCCTGGAGTGAAATGGAGCTCTTTTGTCTACTGCGGAAAGCTGATGACTGCCAATGGGCACCTTTTCCCTGAGCAATATATTGACATTCAGTGAAAATATCCAGGGCATTATAATTACATGCAGGGGTTTTCGTTGGTTTCCCTGGCTCAACAGCCAGGCTTTTGGCTCTCTCCTCATTTCCTCCTTTAATCCTGCCTCAATTGCAACCAGTGGTTAGTGCAAGGCTGCTCGAAATCATAGGCTCACCGCCTGTGTGAGCTGCAGCTGCATGTATACGTCAGTGCTCTTCCCTACAAGAGTGGTGAGGTTGCCCACAGATCCAGAGCAGATAATTAAGGACTTGTGAGAATTGCTCAGTTTCTAAATAAGTATTATTTTGCAGAAAAGACATCACATCTATACGCTGAGAAAAGAAACCTCTGCAGCAATACCATGCAAACAGCTCATATAACAAGAGAGAGTGCATATAACCTCATAGTTGCACACAGTCAAGCTCAGCTCTCCTTTTGTTATACCAGAGGGGTGCCAGTGTGCCTCTGTTAACATAGCAGAGTCATTTTTGTAATAAAGTGGATAACTACAGCCAAACTCCAAGTAAAATGCCTCAAGAATGTTTTGAATGACCAGGATATAATCACCTCCCTCTCCTCAAACTCTTCTAGAAGTTTAGGTGTCATTTTAAAGTGTCTGAACTCAGCAGGATCAAAAGACAACTGTAGATCTCTTATCTAAAGACTTCTCGCCCTCCCATACCTGTCTCAGCAGCAATATGCTTTCACCACAATTCTTTACAAACACCTATGTGTGGGGGTATTTACTTAAAAACTGAAATGATTTATGGGTTCTCATTTTCTTACTGAGACCCAAGCTCTGCATTTTAATATGTAAGATGTGTCCCAAGTAATGCCCTTCACTTGCTTGCTGCAGCTCCCTATGAATATGAATCATAGCATGAGATTTACGAAGCCTTTTGTTGGGGCTTTGCTTTCCTTATCAATTCTGTGTCTTTTGTTATTCACTTTTTTTCCTGGTCCTCTTTTTCATCCGTTGGCCTGTTTGATACACCTACCACATTCTGCCTTAGCCAGTTGTCTGGAATAGGGAATTTGTTACTTGATAGTACAATTCTTGACACGACAGAGTTCCAATGCTTGACTGATTTCTGAACTATTACCACAATGTCAGTTATACAGCCTATAAATGAATGGCGTCATCTGAAATATAAATAGTAACCAGGTAGCATTTTGTTAATGTAACGCAGTACTTCAAAAAAACACAACATGAAAACATCCTAAATGGAATCTGGTATTTTGTTTCCTTTCTGGTTAAAAAGAAGTCAGATTGCTCAGTGTTACTTCTGTTGCTAGCTGATTTGCAAGCATCGCCACCTTCCCAAACACTCACACCTTCTGAGGGTGATGGACCTCATCAGGAAAGCGCAATCTGATATCGAGCTGCATAAATTGCTTTTTGCTTCCCCTCCCTTGAATGTGTACAAGTTACAGAAGGGAAAAAATGAGGAGAAAATGCTGAAAAATGTGGCTTTTCCTGGGCACACTCCTTAGCACATTTCCGCTGTGCACGCTTCTTTCACTCAAACAAACTCTTTTCATTTTCCCCACTTCCTTGGTTTATTATTATTTTTCTCCCTACCCATTTTAATTTCTTTTCTTCCTAAAGAGCTGTTTTTAACAGCTGCATCTCCAGCTGTCAAGTGAATAATTCAGGGGAAATTTCTCACCATTGCAAGAATTGTTCTACAAAATACTTTAAACAGCCTTCAAGATTGTTAAAAAAAGCTTCCCATGGCAGCTGCATGCACGGAGCGCTTTATTAGTGGACAATACAGCTCTTTACGATGTATGCTTAACCTTTGCCTTACTTTCAGCAAGCAGTTTATTGTGGACACATTTACCCCTGCTGAGAAAGGTCCTGTCCTTGAAGACTTTGGTTTTGAAAGCCTTCTTTCCAAAGGATCTTTGACACTTGTCTGACTCTGGGTGAGATTTTCAAAACACACCAGCCAGCACTGCACACAGTGATGCAATGTAAATAAATCTGAGAGGTCTCTAAATAAGGCATTAGGGCTGACCGTGGCTGTCTAATCACAGGGAATCAGCTGTCAGAGTTCAGTAGCTAGAAGGCTTCCAGTACGCTCTCAGATTGTTTAGAGCTTGCATGGTTACGTGGCAGTACTGTGCACAGTAGACATGGATGATAAATGTCTCCCACACACATCACATGGTTTGAAAAGTTCTTTTAACAACTGAAATCCCCCAGAGATATTCAAACCCAAGGCAGCACTCAGTATAGGAATGTATCAAAAAAAAAGCAGCTCGTATGACTTAACAGGGAAGCACGGTGCACTATGTAAATGGGGGTAGGTAACAGATACCATGTAGCATGAACATTTTTTAATGCTTGGAATGTAGTGTGAGAGTTCAATGTCACATCTTTTCCCTTTCTTTTTACCAACCAGCCCAAAGACAATCCTCAGATCTTGGCACTCACCAAGTTGTAGAGGTTTTATTTTGTTTGAGAATTCTCTTGTGAAACTTTGGTGTCTGCTTTTCAATAGAAAATGTCTGTCTTCTACCTAGGCACAACAAACGCTAGTTCTGTATCAAATAGGCCAAAATTCAGGATCTGTAATAACTGCTGCCTTTTCCCTAAAATCAAATGCAAATAAAACTTAGTAAAAGCACAAATCAAACTGCATTCAGGTCAACTCCCTCAACCATTAAACATGATAAGGTTCCCAGGACATTAAAGGATCGATTTAGTGATCAAGAAGATCTTGTCTAGTCTTCATTTCATGAGACAGTCACGTGTCAGACATTGGCCTGAACTTTACATACTTTAAGTAATTTTACTACATCTGTTTCTCCTGTCCCCAGTGCTTAGCATGACAATCCCAGGCTTTATGTTTGAATATGACTTCCTTCAGCAATAGATTGCACAGAAGCTCAGGGTAGATGTTCCAGGAGGTCTATGCTGCCATGAACAGTGTAGACTTCTCTTTCAACAGTTAAGGTAAAGCTATACTGGTATTCTGCAAAGGGTCCTGAAGAAACAGAGTCTTATAGTCCCTGTTTGTGCCTAAATATCTTCTGTACATATCACAAAACTTAGTCTCAAGGGTGATAGTGATACATCATCTTACTGCAGGTGATAAAGTATGCCTTGGAAGATGGACTTTCAGCTACTTTTCAAAAATCAATGAGTCATAGGTACTGTGAGTAAGACACTCCGCAGCATCCAAGGCCAACATTAACAATTCGCAGTTATCACATGGACGGTGACCAAAAGGAAAAGTTATAAATATCTTCTTCTCTGCCCCTCTTCTGCAACCCCACACTGAGGCAAAAGCTGATCATTATCTTATTGATTCTGGCCAGCGATGGTGTAGAGTAAATCACAAAATCAGATAACCTTGTTTCCCAGCCTTTGTAAACTAATTATGTCTATTAATCACAGAGACCTCAGAACCTGTCCCTCACACTAAAAGAATTCCTGCAGCAGAAACATCTTCCATTTTCTTTATACTTTACTATTGCCTTGCTAAAGCAAAAGATACTTCATTATCTTTGCTCAGCAAGTTAATGAGATCAGCCAATCTGTTGCTAAGATTTATTAAGAAACTCATGAAAAAGTTTTGAAAGTATAAAAAACCAAAACTGAGCCACTCTTTTTTAGCAACAACTCAGGAGGATCCACTGTAAAACAGAAGCACAGGTCTAGGTAATACATAGAAGGAAAAATTATTACAGTCTCAACTCTGTGGATTTCACACTGAATGGAGGATCAAGTTGTGGGGGATGCTTCACATTTTTCTCAACTGTTATATAAGTTGATGAACCCCATTTCCTACATGACAAATTCCGCTTCAGAAAAGGCTTCATTTCAAAGCAAGTCAAAGCACCTTTATTGTGTATACAGCGTTTGCCTGAATATCAAAGCATAAGATGGTAACCTGGAAGATCAGATGTTTTGGTGAGTAAAACACTCATCTTACAGCTTCACTGAACTGCCTCAAGCAGATTAAACATCAGACAGACAGCTGGTAAAGAGGCAGTCTTCACCTGGTAAAGGCTGCCACATATGGATCAGATCTTGCAATGGAATGAGCACATGAAGCTCTTAATGGCGCTCTAAAGCAATGCTCAGTGATGTCAGACACCAGCCGGATGTTAAGGGCACACAGCCGTGACATGTGGATCCAGCCGTGGAATGAAGGTTTATGAGGAGACAGAAGAATAAAGGGTACAGAACAAAGAGAACGTGAGCAATGTGAAGTCATTTAAAAAGACAAAACAGCAGAATTATTGGGGATTTTCCACTCATTCAAATGATTTTTCCAATGAAAATGTTCTCTTTGGCTAAATTTCAGTTTTGATTAGATAACTTATGAAAAAAAGAGAGGAGAGGAGAGGAGAGGAGAGGAGAGGAGAGGAGAGGAGAGGAGAGGAGAGGAGAGGAGAGGAGAGGAGAGGAGAGGAGAGGAGAGGAGAGGAGAGGGGAGGAGAGGAGAGGAGCGGCAGAGTGAGGCAGGGCAACAAGGCAAGGCAAGGAAAGGGAAAGATGTTTAGAGAAGGATTCCTCTGTACATATGTCCCAAAGTTTATCTGAAATGTGGGAATCTGTACTTTCCACCTCTTAGCTTTCTCAGGCCCCATCCTTTCTCCTGTACCAAAGTGCTGCCCAAAAGGTAAAAAGCCAGCCTGACCACCTGTTCCAGTCGGCTGCTGAAGTACAACTTGACCCTGCCAGGTATAAGGGGATGAAATTGTTGACACTCTAGAAACTTTTCCAGTGTTTCTTTCGATGGTTTCTAGATTTCAGGATGCTTAGTTTCATTTTAAAAGTCTCTTTATATAAGCTGAAACGGCAGGCATATATTAATATAACACAAACATTTCTGTCTTTCTCAATTTTGCCCTAAATGTAGATAAGATTATAGCACACTATCAGAAGTATCAGAGATGGCTTGTGTTTAGCTCACGCTTGTGTTTATCAGGTGCTTCATTCAGCCTATGAGATATTTATCATCAGTGTGTCTAAAGAAGAACAAAGCAGCCTTATTACTTGGCTTCCTTATACTAAAAGCCTTTTTTCGCTTTTAAATATCAGTGAAGTATATCTCAGTTCTTGTGTTCTGCATCCAGAAATATTTCAATTCAAGTGAAACATGGTAATATTTTTCCAGAAGTCGTTAAAGCTATTACCAAAGTAAAACAGGGCATCCTGTGATATAAATCCAGTTATTTTACAACCATGAAGCCAGTGAAGATTATTGTGGTTTTTCTAATACACTCAGAACGATAATTCAAAAAAAAACCCAAGCCAGGGCTTTTAAAACAGCAGTGCAAGTTTTTGCCTAGCAGTATCATTTGCAGGAATATAAACATAAGCTTGGAAATAAGTTAGTACACCATATGTCGTACAAAGGCTTACAATTAAAATCTGGGTTGTGTATTTCACATACATTCTTATTTTAACAGAAATTGCAGTAGGCTGATAAAAGAAACAGACTATAGTACCATCTTTCTATCTAATGATTAATTGCAAGTTCAAATAAACAAGAAAAATTGATAATATTTAGAATTTGTTAGGCCTTTCATGCTCTTGCATGTTAAAGATTTTCATTAACTATGAGCCTCATATTAAACTGTTATCGTTTCTTTAAATCAAGTATAGATTATATTTGTGCAAAACCAGTATCAGTGAACTCTGCAGTCTGTGCTTGCCCTGGACTTACTACATTGAGGACTTGATCCACAATGCTCCCAGGCCTCATAAAATTAAAAAGAAATAATATTAATACTTCACATCAGATCCTATACACAGCACCTTTGAAAGATAATCACCCGTGGGCAATCTAGAGGCTCTTGTAGCCTTCTGTAGACACAAACCTCAAATTAAAAATAAAGTAAAATAAAATAAAACAAAACAAAAAATAAAGGAACAATGATATTTATTTCTCTCCTGATTTAGAACAAGACCGGGATCTTTCAAATATTTTTATGACAAGGAAAAAGAACATGAAAAGAAAGAGAAAAATAGTCACATGAAAAGCTGGAAAACTTCAAATATCACCTGCTTTGCCTATCCTGGTGACAAAACTAAGGAGCAGGTGACCAAAAGCTGCAAATATGTTAAAAAGAGATGGTTGTCAGAGAAGGAATGAGAAGCTGCCTGTGGCAGCTTGCAGAGTCTGTGATCAAGAGGTTGTAATTAATTCCCAAGAGAAGGGAGCTACCTTGGGGAAATCATACCAAACTCAGAGCCTTGAGGCGAACACCAGTTGTACCTGTAGGTCTCTTTGGTATTTCACTGCAGGGCTGTAGCATATCAATAATCATACTACCTTTAAAGTAGCTTTAAAATCTGTTTTTTTCCAAAGGAGATGAACTTATCAGGATAAATTCTTTTTAAAATCACACACTCCACAAAGTCTCTCCCAAGGCCACTGAAGGAAAACCGCAGAACAGTACAAAGCTTCCTGGACTTGCCTGTTTGCTTGTATTAGCAGCCAATAACACACTATACTGTTAATGTCTATACCCCAGTTACGGGACTGCAAAATATCTATGTCTCCACTCAGATCTAAGCATAAAGTTGTACTCTTAAGGGAGCTTATTATAATAAAATAACACATTGGGCTGGAGCTTTCTTGCACCCAGGCATCTTGTCCTGTGTGTGCAAACTTATCGTGCTTCTGCATAAGACAAAAGGTTCAGTGAAGAACTAGTCATTATTCAAACAAATGCAGTTTTTCAGAAAGTCTGGAATCCTCAAATGAACTAATGCCTGTACCTGCTATTTTTGAACAGTAGACTTATAGGGCTTGGGTCCGTTGGATGGTGGGGAGCCTGATTTACCATGGAGCAGCAGGAATGACACCCTTCAACAGTTTGTTCTCCTAGGTACAAGAAAAGATCAGATTTACAAGATTCAGCAGCAGGAAAAACATGGTTAGCCTTTTCTAACCCTTTATTTCACAGCTCCATTAATCCTGTGTCCTGGGTGTCGTCTCACAAACAGGTCTGATGTTCTTGCTGGTTGCTAAAATATTTCAAGTATGCTGAGGAAAGGCATTGAGGGACAGGTGGGCAGAGCAGAGCCATGTGTGCAGAGAACAATCTAGACATAATCTCTTCTGTAAATAGACAGTCCTCCCTCGTTACACTGAAAATGTATGTCTTGGAAGAACTTGACTGCACTTGGAGCTACTGTGCAGACCAGGCATCTAGTTATTTCCTCTCCTGCACCCACACATAATGTGCAAGAAATCTGCATCATTCCCAGCTCACAATACGGTAAAAGGAAAGGTTTTGTGACAGAAAAAAGGACGAAGCTCAGGAAAAAAAGACCACAAAGACAGACAAGAAGCGGGAGTAACAGCCTGGAAGCAAAAGGCTGGGACCTGGCAGTAACGAAAGAGGCAAGGCACTGAACAGTCAAAAGGCATGGGATGCAAAATAAGGAGCTGGGCAGCACGGGACACACCGGCCAGAAGGCTAGAGTAAGGCAAGGAATAGTATCTGGTAATAAAGATGTTCATTACCTAAACCTGTACTGGAAAATTTTCTTGCTGAGTATTAAAAACCAGGTGCCAGTGTAACAAATGCCTGGCAACGAACTGATCTACCCAAGTCTATAAAGAGGCATAGGTAGCAGAGCAATTGTCAGCTATGCTGGCTACAAAGCCTGCAGGACTTACATTTACCCAGATTCCTGAATCTGAAATCTCATAAATTCACAGAGTTAATATAGGAAAAGAAAGTATCAATTGTACCTAAAAAAAAATAATCATAGTGATGTCGGCTATTTCAAAGGAGTATTCTTCCCTCCAGTACAGCACAGTAGCATCTTCATATACTGTGCTCCTGGAAAATATTATTCAAATAGGTTTTAGTGACTCAAATAACTTTTGGTCAACTAAATGTCAATAGCACTTTCGAGAAGAACAAGGACATTAATTCAGCCTCTCAGTAAATGCCCAGCCAGGGTAGTTATAATGTCCTCTTGTCCCAAATTGCTCGTACGGTTTAAATTGCTATTTTTCATTCTGTCATAAACTGGTGTGCACAGTTTTGCTGTTATAAATTGTTGTAGAGGTAGCTAAGTTTCAGTAATGTAAAAGAAGTATGCAAACTTTGTCCAGCTGTTACCAGGATGCACACGTTTTTGGTACGGCCGGTCTACGTTGTCCCATCAAAACCAGCTACAGCATCCTTGGCGCACATCTGTAATAAGCGTACCAGATCCCATCTCAGCTCCTGCTGCAAGCAAGTTGTATTAATTTCCCTTTGAAACATGCAAAATACCAATTTTTGATCAAGAATTAGAATTACTAAATGTTAGATTAGAGAGGTTTGGAAGATGTGGGCTTTTTCAGCTGCCGATTCTTCCCGTTTTACAAAAGCACAGCACAAGCTGTACAAGGAAAGCTACCTGAAATTACCTTGCATTTACTGTACACAGAAGCTTGTCATTCTTACTGCTGAAGTGCACCCTCTTATCTTGCTGTAATGCAAGGTGATTTATGGAGTCTCGCCCCTCGGTGAAAGGCCATTTCCCTACTGATGACAGCACACTTCTGCCCCACAGTAATTCTGAGATAATTTCAAGTTGTTTACTCCTGGGTGAGAACCTGAGATTTTAACTCTATTAAGGACTAGGGGAGGGGAGAGGAAATGACTGTTTTAGATGATGGAAAATTTGGTGTAGGTCAGCTAACAGTCTTGCACTGAATTCTGTCACATAAAAAAATCACAGAATATGCAGGTTTGTTCATTTATAGCTGACATAGCCTCCTAGAGAAAACACAGAGCCTTGCAAAGAGAGGGATCCTTAAAGATGAAAATAATATCTGATAATTTAATTTTAGCTTAGCATCATATCACTTTGGTTACAGACTTAGACGGATTGGTATGTCAGCAGACAGTGAATCCCAGACAACCTAACCTCAGGGGAAACCTTTGGACTCATACCAATTCTGGATACTCCATACTTTCTACAGCGGATCCCAGAAGGACTTCTAAAACATCCACAGCACAAGTGAAAAATGAGGCTATGGCAAACTATAGTGGTGCGAGAACTCAAATTCAATAATTCATTTGTTGAATTCAGCTTCTTTTTCATTGTGTAAATTCTCATATTTGTTCATTCTTTAGAAACTATGGTGAATAATTTCCCTTATAAGCTACATTACACGTATGTGTAGCAAAGTTCAGTGTTTGCATTCTGCTGCATTTCAGTAGTCTTTGCTTTCGCTCCCAGAATAGGAAAAACGTGCCTTCTTTGCTCTTGTACCAAAGGGCAGGCAGGGGGACAGCTGATGATAGCATCAGCTGCACAGCTGAACAGTGGTTTCATCAGAAGGATAACTCTTCTTCTAAAATACTCAGGTTTTTTCTTTTAATTTCATTTATTTATTTTTTTATTATTATCAGGTGACATTGTTTATCAGAAACTCCTAAAAACTCTTGGGTTTTTATTCTTTCCTGGAAAACGACAATTATCTTTTTTAATTGTTACGCTCACTATATCAAAATAAAGTTTGTTTCTTTGTTTGCCCAGCCATGGCTAGTGGTTTAATATGTCCAAAAATGTCCAGAGACAGACATGTACCTGGAGGTCAGGTGAGCTGACAGGCACACCAGGAGACAAGGTACATTCGAGGCTGACCATCAGCTGCAGTTACCCCACAGTCATTAGTGTCCAGATCAGACTCAGCTCCAGCACAGGAAGGTGAAACAGTATTGGCCTACATATGATAAATAGTAGATGTCTCCACAGCTTTCAGGTGATATCTCAAGGAGCTTCAGTATAATTCACACAGGCATGCATCTCCTTATGTTCTCACTTGTCAGGTTTCAGCTGGTATTTTTGACAATGTGGTGCCAGCAGTTTGACTGCTGAACACATGCTGAATTCTGCACACCATGTCTCCAGCTGGAATCAAGGGTCGTTGGCAGGTGACACCACAAATGAAATCTGGTTCTCTATACCTAGCCTTGCAGCTGATGAGAGCTTTCATGTCAACACTAATCTCAGTTCACTAAATGTGTTTATTTTGTAATGCCAGTTTCTTTTTGCAAATTTCCTTAACTATTTATTGTGGCCCCTTTATGGCTGTGATGCACACTGTGATGAAGGATGGAATGCCACTTCTGCATGGAAAAGGGATCATTACCACTTTACTCTAAAATGAGCAGCCCAGGGTCGTTTAGACACTTCAGATTTAGAGATTAAAGCAGTCTCATGCTGTGAAACTTAATGTAAAAATAGCTGTCTCTGTCTTTCAGAGCTCATTTCCAGGGGATCTCATGACACTTGCCTAATACAGGCAAGGACCATCTTACCAACTCATAATCATAGTGAGAAGATATTCATTCATGCTGTTTGCACACTGCCAGTTACTGAAAAATGAGTATATCATATGCCTGTCAAATATATAATCAGATATATAAAAAAATATAGATGTATTAAATATATAGATGTATATAAATATCTGTGAAAAGTAGCTGAGAATCTTTATTTGGCTTATAATACATGACCGCTGAGGAATTAAGAGAGAGAGGGGAAAATCGACGTTAAAAAGAAGAAAGGGAACTATGAGCTATAAGCAAACATTTATATGTTTTAGCACTCTGAGATCATTAGAACAACCACAAAGCAGGAGCATCTCAAATAACTTATTGTCAGCACCACCAAAATTTAACTAAATGCAGTCTGAGCCTGAAATCAGTTAATTCGTTTCAACAGGCTTTTGATACTCCCAGCCTTCATCTACAAGGAATTGCTAGTGGCTGTTCCTAGCTGCAGTTTAAAAGGAGAGAACATTCAGACTTTCATTCCAGTTCTTCTCACCATTGTGTGTGAAGGACAGTTACAGTCCCAGCCTTGAAACACTCTGGGCTATGGGAAGATTTTCAGCTGAAGTAACTTGGTATTGTGCCAATGACTTTAATGAAACTGTTCTGATTTCTACCAGATGACGATTTGGCTCAGAAAAATCAAAGTCAGTGAAAGTCCCAGCACTTTCCTAACGGAGGTGAGAAATCATGACTGGCAGGTTCAAGCTGGCATAGTGAGGACTGCATGCTGTACTCCTTTGATGGATGATTTCCGTGTCACTCTGACTGACACATATCCAAATTATTTGGTGGGCAGAGGCAGTTCTGCCTAAACACTCAAATGATCACTCTGACTTACATCCAGTTGACTCAGAGGAGGGAAGGGGGGGAGGGAAGGGGCGAGGGGGGTGTCTGTCTAAATACTGCCCAAATTGCTTTTCTTTGCATCCCCATGCTCCCTGAAAAGCCATCATTGAGCCCCAAAGGAAAGCGTTCTCATCAGGCCCTTAGACGTGCTCTTTATAAGTACAAATTTCTCATACTATTATTTACTGAGGAGAAGAAAAGTCATTTCCTCTGTCCTTTGCAGTGAATTAGCTGTAGGAAGGCAGTCAAGAAAGCCATTTGCAAAAGACCCCTTTGCCTTTCTCCATGCTTGAAGGACTTAGCTTTTCTTTTTCTAAGCGATGAAGCTCATTGCTACCTGTGGTGAATATAGCAGGGACTCTACTC
Organism: Anarhynchus alexandrinus; assembly: GCA_008711295.1. NCBI lineage: Eukaryota > Metazoa > Chordata > Aves > Charadriiformes > Charadriidae > Anarhynchus > Anarhynchus alexandrinus. The sequence continues at coordinate 719,486 of VUYV01000100.1, read as the reverse complement.
ATTCCAAGTGCATACTGCTTAAGCACATAATCGTCTTATGCACATTAGTTTCACATGTCTTGACTCTGTCCCATTAAATACATGTGCTGTTACAAGAATAAGCTTTGTATCAATTGGTTGCATAATTCGGTGATTAGACTGAACTGAGGTTCAAAGCCAGTTTTATTGGATAACCGAAAACAGCAAATGAGGGAGTTTTGCCTATCCACAAATTCCTTTAAAAACAGTAATAAACTGCTAATAAATGCAGTAAAACATGAGAACAAAAATGTTGCCTGAAAAGGAGGCTGAGGGTTGGAAACCGTTGTTGTTGGGTGCGCTGTGACGGCTTCCTGAGAAATCCACCTCCCACTGAGAAATCAAAGCACGTACGCACTGCAGGCTGGATCCTACAGCCACCCTCAGACAGCCTAGCTCTGGTACCCAGTTACATCAGGAGAGCGCAGAGGTGGTCTAACTCTGGCACAGTAAAGCATCTCTTCTGTTGACAGGACTCAGTCTCTCGCAAACATGTACCTGCGCCGGTTTACTCAGATCTGGCTCGGGTACTGCACATAGGGAAATGTACTGGTCTACAGGGACTTGCCAATGAGACTCACGTTTGTAGTCACTTTAGGTCAGGGTCTGATTTTTCACGTCCCTGAAGTGCGTAATTCCAATGGAAATGAAAGCAAGTTATGTTTTGAATATTTAAAAATATCTATGATTCTTCTGCTATTGAAAAATCCTATTTGTATTTCAATGAATAATATTTCAAATATTGTGATAGTGCAGCCTAAGAGACAATATAAATACTGAAGAGGCAGACTCAGAAAAGGACAGAGAATTACATTTATCAAGCCTTGAAGAAAGAGCTTACAAGTCTTAAGAGTTTAAAATGGGGAACTTGAGCATTCCTATTACATGAACAGGTCTCATGCTGTTTGCTGTTGAAGTCACCCACATATCAGACATGTCCAGGGAATACCGTGGCCAGCTGAAGATCAGCAACCCTTTGAAATTAACCCCTCCTAAAGCTTGATGACTGCCAGGAAGCTCTTCATTCACAGAACAAATACAAATTGCGAGTCACTAGAGAATGTGGTGAACAATAAGTACGTAAGGATGCCAGATAGGATGAAACTACTGAAGCAAGCACCATCTAAAAAGAAAGCAGACTTGAGAGGTCCACGAGTATCTGCTACCCATAACCCCAGAACACACTTCCACCCTTCCTGTAACAAAATGTAAAATTATAGTAAAAGTTCAAAAGCTACAACCATGTCATGAGGAGAAAATACAAAGATTGCCTGCAGTCCTACATGATAACAGTCCTGAGTCAAATTCCCAGATGGCTTTAGGAAATCAATGACACTATTGAGAAAAGCAAAACCAAAAAAATTTACCTGAATCTTGCCAATCAGCCTGCCCTTGGAGAAAGTGGTATGTTAACCCTGAACATGCAAACGAAACACATCAGCCAGGCAATCAGCAGATAGTGATACTGGAAAGAGTATCAGTATTTCTCATTTTAGCTTATCATTAACTGTGTTCAGTTTTTCGTGCCTTATAACAAACCCAGAGCTGAGTTGCATATCCTGGGTAGCAAAGGAGTTCCTTCCTTGCCTCTGGCAGGCAATATAAGCCCACATTACCACTTCAGTCTTTCTGCATTCCTTACTTATTCACACCAAAGCCATCACCAGCTGTGGTTCATTTTCCTATTGTAAAGTGGACCTCAGCTGTAATAACTTCAGTTGCAGACTGCAGAAAAAGTAATTGAAGACTGCAATTTATGCTCTTTCCTCCAATATTTTTAACTGTAGTGATTTGTCCCAATTTAATTTGTGTTTACTGCAAATTGAACTCCACTCAGGTTAATTTTTATTTTCTGTGGTTTTTTATTACTATGTTTGGTCTAGACACAATATGGATCTTTGGCAATAAACCTTCTAAGTTCTACTTCTTTATGTGGTTGGGAAGTTTACATCATTTACAAACTCTTAATAACACATTCATCATAATAAAGTCAAAGAAAATGTAGGACCCTTATGCCACTCTAGCCTCAACATCATGAAAAGATTAACATTAAAGAGCATATAAAGAAAGTAATTTTTCCTGACCAAAAAATTATCATTTGTGACTGAGGTTTGCTATATATCAATGGTAAATACCCATATCAAGATGAAAGCATACCTGTTTTCAAAAAGAGTGAATTTTGGAACCTGACCTGAAAAGAAATTGCTAGAAATTGAAGGGCGTTATCTGCCTTGCTCTTTTGTTCCCAGCCTACTCTGTGGTTGCAACAAGTTTTTTCAATGAGGTTCCAGAGAATAGTTTCTCCTGGCTTGGGCTGCTCTATATTGCATAAGGGTTCCCCTGGGATTCCTCCTCCCTTGGGGCCAAGTGACCAGGTTGGGGTGACAGGTGGAGTGGAAAGACGGGACATACCCAGGAGGCTCAGTAGGATGAGGAGCCTCCTACAACCAGGAGGCACATAAAGTAACGTGGAAAAGAGAGTCTCCCAGCATTTATCACAACTGGGAAGTTACTGAAAGTACATAAAGCAAGGTGAAAACCAGAAAAAAATACTGTCCAAATAACAATGACACAGACAGGAGCAGAAAGACTGATTCTCAGATCGTTTATTTATGTCTGTCTCAACCTCCAGACCTGAGATATTTTTTTTCTTCCTCTTCCAAGAACCACCGTGTTCTATCATCTCATTGGTTTGTGTTCTATCACAATGTAGGTTTAGAGACTGAAACTGTGTCTGTTGTTTCTGGTGTTCTCATATTTCGGAAAACATTCACTTCAGAGCTCTTGCTGACTTGAGGTCCTGTCACACAACTCAAAATTTATTTTGACAAGGAGGCTGGACAAAATGAAGTAAAATTTTCAAACAAGTGACCTCATTAAAACACTGATCAGTGTGCAGACTCCAAAATAAACTGTTTTACATGTCTAAGGTGTTCTTGCTCTAAAAAGATCCCGCAGTACATTGCAAATTTTATCTGTGATAGTCACCTCAGCCACTAAATAAAAATGCCAGGTGCACAACGCTCAGAGCTTAATAACATTGGATATAGGCACAGTCAGCTGAACCTAGGTGTTACTTATCTTCATCAGTCCAGAAAGTGATAGATGGAAATAAATGGAACATCTTTGCTGCTTTCCTGCTCCCATCACTGCTTCTCCATGCAACCCTGGCTTTTATCAACAACAGGCTCCTACAGAGAGAGATTCCAAAGTTGTGAATTGCATTTTTCTTTCAGGCTTCATGTTTCTCTTGCACAAAGGACTCTATTATTTTAAATATCAATATTTGCATTTTAAAAGGCTTATTTATTTGCCTGACTGAGAAAGTGGAGAAGAAAGAAGACAGGGAGAAATGAGATGTAAACATGGGGACTATAGCGTGCTGGGAAAGCTGGAGTAATAATATATTTTCACATGTATCTGGTTAAAAGCCCTGGAAGGATGAAATAAAGGAGATATTGATTCTAATAAGAATATCTACTTACAAAAAAAAATGAAGTCCACAATATACAAACAAGCTTCCAGGAAATGCTAAGAAACAATCTTTGAGCTGCTTTTCTCTAATAAACTTGATGAATGTCATACTTGGTATCGTGATCCTCCCAGGCAGGTTTAACTTACAGATGATCAGAAAGAACTGGTCATGAAAAAGGAAGGTAAAAGAAGCAGAGCAAAGTTACCATATTAATGTCAAGAAAGCTCAAGTGCCATAGGAGAGAGATTCTAATAGCAGGATTTTTCTATGAGCAGAAAAGTCAGAATAATAAACAATTTGGAATGTCAAAATAAATATTTATGTATATGCCTCTGAAAGGTGGTCTAGCCAACTAACCATAAAAAAAATCCCAAACTTACCAAACATTATAGTTCTAATGAATACTGTATCAAAATCAAAACTGGAACAGAAGCTGTATGTAGGCTGAAACTGAACTGAATAAATCAATGACATAGGAGACATTGACGATTTATTTGGGGGCACGAACTTGAAATCTTGCAAAAATCATACAATTATATCTTGCTTCTAAGAGCATTGTTTAGATACAGCTAGGTCTTACAAAGGACAGATGAGTGCACATTATTATTGGTATTACATTCTTTACTACTAATTATTTCTGTAGAAATGAAAAACAGTGACTTGTTTTGTTTACATAATGGCTATTTCTCAGTCAGTCACAAAGTTGCTTTAATAGGAAAGGAAACTGAAACATTTTGCCTTTTAGGGGGGACAACTGAACTTTTTTGAACAGCAGTGATCCATAAATTATGAATGGCTTTCTTCTTCACATATTTTTGCTCAGTTAATTCAATACTATAACTAATAAATCACAAAAACTAGCCTTCTGAAATGTCCAGGATAGAGATCATCGATTAATTACAATGAAATATATGGAGCTTATGAAAAATAAAATAGCTATTATGTTTTAGATGGGAAGAATGGGCTCATACAGGCACCGTACTGCCAGTATTCCTAGATACTACTCCCAGCCTTGTTAAAGACTAACAGTGTATCTCACGTCATCTCATTTTTGCTATCCAAAAGCATACCTCTCCTCTAAGCTAGCTGTCAAACCTCTCGGCACTCAACAGAAAGAAGGTACCTGTAGCAGCTGATTCACCCCTTCCTAAAGTAGAATGAACTGCCCTCTGAAGATGACTATTGACTATAGAGGACGTGTAGGTGATTATTGTCAGGAGGTGTGAAGCCTATGCTCACGGCATAAGTCACTCAGCTCCCCTGTGCTTTAATTTTCTGTCATGGGAAGGGGTTAATATCATTCCTTGCTAGACAATAATCTCTTGGCCAGGCAAAAGACAAAATGAAAAAGAACAAACAAACAAGCAAAAAGAACTGAAAACCTGCAAGGAGATTAGACTTACTTGCTTTATCATTTTGACACTGAATGCAGCTTCAACTTAATTTACAGGTGAATTCTTGTATATAAAATACTATTTATACAATAAAATACATTTTTCCAGAACTTGCAGTACCCACTTGGAGTTTGGGAGGGAAAAGACTGCTGTTGCTCTTCCTCTTTTGCTGTCTAAAGGAGGAGCTACTATCACTTCCTTTGACTATAACTAAATTGCAGGTAAGCAGTAGTCGGCCATCTGTCAGGAACTAATTACTAGTAACTTGAAATAAACTTATCTAAAGTGCTAAAATAGACATAAAGCTAAAAAGGGTGTAAAAGTCAAAGCAGAGCCAGAAAAAAAGTTTGGATGTATTTGTAGGATAAGAATATATTCCTACAGAGTTTTTAGAAAGCGTAAAAAATTATTTTATTGTCTTCAGAGAATAATTTTCCCCAAGGATCAGGTCAGTACAAGGACCCCAACTGCTCTCTTGGTCCTGAAGTCAGTAGAGACTTTGAGAAGATAATATTCAGATCTGTAGTCTCAAGGTCAACCTAAGTAAAAAAAAAAATCTTCTCCTGATTTATCAATAGTAATAGAAAACTGTTCAAACTCTGTTTTGGTCCAGGCTGATTCGGTATTTTAGCCTGGAAAGTAGAGAACTCTGAAAAGAATATTTTAACATTGGTCCATGTCTCCAAAGGTAAATCAGATGATGATGCCATCCTCAAGTATTTTCCAATTTACTAATAGCCTGTGGCCCACCTGTGCCTGTATTCCATCAGCTTTAGAGGATGCCTAGTGTGATATTGAGTTCTCAGTTACCTCAGCAGTAGAGCAAGATTTCACAATAAAAGCAAAACAGAGATATTCAGAGATGGAGCTTACTGGTGTGGTGGCCACATATGATCTGAATCTGTGCCCTTTGATGCACAAAATGTATTTCTCATACATATATTCCCATCATCTCCTATTGCTAAGGTCTAAGGATTTGTATCATCCCCAACTAACATGATTATATAGCTTTCTCCTTGTACGTACTACACACTGATGTTGTTCATGCTTCATACTGATTTTAGATTCCATCACAAGCATAAGTTTAAAATTAAAAAAAGGGGTGAAAAAATGCATCCAAAGTAACTTTTATGCCTATGTTGTATCAACCAAAGAAAAAAAAATCATCTTAATCTGCAGCAGGTAGCTGATCTCATCTTTGGAGCATCATAGAAACACATAAATGCACTTCTTGCTCTTGACATTCCTCCAAATGGGGCTTGGGGTTGCAGGTTGAAAGCATGTATTAAGATCCAATTGTATAAAAGGGCTGAAAGAAAGAGTAGGACATTGATGCTGGTCATACATGAGACATAAAGGCCAGAGGTAAAGCTGCAATTCACACCTGACAACTGAAAATTCACCTCAGCTGCACAGGCTTTGGTTGTGACAACAGTATGATCTGGTTCTACTATGGAAGAACTGTCTGTGTGATGTTTAACGGTCATATCCCTTTCAAAGAGGCAGAGATCTCAAGATCAGCACCTTGCTCTGCTTCTTTCCCAAGCAAACATATGAATGGTTTCTTGCTGCACGCAAGGCCAACCTGACAATGAAAAAGAAAACTAGTGAACTACTGTATGCCAAATAACCACATTTCAGCAAACTTCTCTTACTTACATTGCATGGGCATATGCACACAGCCAAGTCTATGGGTGTGTATTTGCAGCTTTGCATGCTCAGATCCCTTTGCAATACACAAACGGTATCGGAGAGGACAACAGCAAGCTGAAGTGATTTGACAAAAACAGAAAGGGGGAAAGGAGAGAATGTGAGACTTGGGTAAAATAAAGGAAGTCTGGGCTTATATCACTGAATTGCAATGCTTCTTGGGCTATTCAACTTTTTCCTGTGCTAAAAGGCCACCCTAGATGTATAGCATATGAGGGTGTTTATAGCACAGACTATAAACTGCTCTCTGAAACATTTGGCACAAATGTATTTCCAAAGATGAAAAATGGCTTACAACCAAAACGAAATTTAGGGATTTGAGGTCACTGTTTTTAAATACCTCAGAGTATCCTTGGCTTTATCTAAGCATGGGCTCATGACTAACATCTGAGAAAAAGCATATCAAATTTTAACTCTAAAAATTGATTTGTACTAGCTGATTTGTCTCTCTTCATTTCTATTTCTGTTTTCTAGAAAGAAAAATAGAAACTTCATACTATTCTGTCTTCTATTTTTAGTTCCTGTAAATCAGTCTATAAAGGCTCAAAGAATGAACAGAGGAATTTTGCATGCTTGTTCTGGGAACAATTAAGAATTAAATACTGGAATAACACTGTACAGTTTAAGCATAGAACTATTCAGCTGAAGAGTTTGTCAAAGACTGCTAAAGAATGGCTCTGTCAGGGCCATCCTTTGGCAAATCCAGAGTGAGACATATTCTGGGTGGGGGCAGAGCTGTGCAGCCTGAAATGAAAAATGTGAGTATATTTGTGCTGGTGTTACATTTGTGAAGAACTGTGGTTTTGGCACCAACTCGTTTTCATGCAAGTTCTGTACTTGGGAGGATTTTTGTAGTCACATAAATGCGGATAATGTGTACCAAAATTGGAATAGTAATGAAAAACTTCTTAGAACTTTTCATCCCAGATTTCTTGAAAGTACTCAGTGAGTTTGAAGGCACATCTAGACTATCACATTGCTCTCCACAGGCAGTAGCCTCAGGGATAAAATGCAGCAAGTACTTAACAGGCCCAGGAGCATACCGGAGTCCGGAACAGAAGATAAACCACACAAGCTAGAGGGCCAGGCTAGGTAGCTGCCGTTCTGGGACTTTATTCAGAGAGCAGGATTTAACCTCCGGCTGCTGCAGAAATCCCATGGGCTGCCATCGTATGCCCTCAGTGCCTTTCTCGCTGTTGTTAAAAACAGCTCAGGATCAGCCCACTAAGAAGAGCGGATTCTTTCCTGGCTATGCATAAGCCATGTGTTTTATATTTCACTTTGCAGAACTGTGGGTAGGCTGTTTTTCCCATTAACGTACTCATTAAAAAGAAAAAAAAAAAAAAAGGATAGATAAAATACGAGAGCAAAGGCTTTGTGAGTTCTTTGTATAAAGTTTCAACAACCACCGTTTTGTCAAATTCTAGTGGATGCCAGATTATCCCACAATACCAATCTGGTGACTGCCTTCACCATTGTAGCACATCAAAGCACACCCTTGTTAATCAGGCTAATCAAATTAATGCAGCTGTGTTATGACTTGCTGTATCTGGAATTTTTTTTCATATACTACTGTGTTTATTGTGATTGAGCCTGCAGAATGCTTTTATTGTCCAAATACACAGTGTATTCATGAAATATGAAGAAAGAGGCTACATGAATATTAAAGTTTATGACATTAAGGAGGAGAGGAGAATTAACATAGCAAAATCACCGTAGTAAAAATTTTTATAGACCATTTTACTATTGCATGTTCTTTCATATTTAGAGCTGCCCAGAAATGTACATGAAATACCAAGCTCATAGATATTAATATTGTTTATGACACTCCTTAAGCAGATTATCATTTCTCAAGGCTGCTGTGTTGGCATAAAGAAATCCTTCAGCACTGTCAACATAGTTTGTAGGTGAAGTTATATCTAAAGATTTTAAAACATCCAAAGGCTGATCTTGAGGCAGACAGATAATTGATCCTGTAAGGTTCTTGGGCAGTTTCTGTTCCCTTACATGTGATTATCAAAAGGATTCTCTCTGCAAATTTACCCTCTCAACATATTTATTGATCATGGGGGTTGTGGATCTGATAGAGCGTCAGATTGGATAACCTGTACACCAGAGTTGATCCAATTAATGCTGTTTGCATCCAATTAGTGCCTGTTTGCCACTACTGGCAGAACATGTGAATGCACCGTAGCTAACCCTAAATACAGAATCCAATATTAGCTGGTGCAGACCAGAGCTCGCTCCATATTATGTGATTAGGTTGCACTTCATGAAGAACTACAAGCCGCTTCGGAATGATAAAACAATGTGGCCCTTATTTCTACAAAGACTTATCTGTCTTCTCTGTCAGCATGATGGCTTTCAGCTTCAGGACCAGCAGTGCATTGCGGAAGCTGGGTGATGCTTCTTGATAAATATATGTTGCTGTCACTGAGTTCTGAATACAGAAGATATTAAATGAATATGCTGTCAAGGAATTTAGGCTCCCAAGCATAAGCACAAAGATGTACAGAACTCGTTCACATGAACATCAGATTCAACATGCATTCACTCACTCTGGGCTGTCTCTTGACCGGTGTTTGTCTAAGCTACACATGGCGATACATTCTCAGTAATCCTGTTTCATCCTGTCTCCTGCCTACCAGCACACAAAACTTTTCTAAGCAGTAGCTGGTGGAAAGCTGCCTCTTCCTATCCAGGTGACACGTTTTATTTTCATCAGGGAGTGCTCTAGCTGAGAGAGGAGATTATGTATTTCTTATGAAGCTCTTGAGAGGAGAGTAGGCTTACACTACCCAGTTTACTGACCACTCGGTTTGACTTAGTGCAATGCATGCCAAGAATGAAATAGTCATTTTTTTTCCAAACACCGATGTGATAGCTCTTTAGCTGTCTGTCAACATCAATAAGAATGCCAAGGCAGTAGGACCTTTCACCCTGAAAAACCTTATAGAAGAGGTATTAACCTCCTGGAAATGCAAATCTGAATTCCAGAGTACATTATGCAAAAGTGCAGGGAGAAAGCATAGTGTCTAATCCCCGGTAAAATGAAAATGCCATGTGAGAAAAGATATAGACGAAAAATCCTTTTGTTTTCTAAACGTAACATGAAATTCTCAATTAATTAATATTTGAACAGACGTATTTTGTCTCAATTTCTATTGACTACAGTCTATATGATTTCACAATAACGCTACCATGATTTCCCTGTTATGGATTAATATTTTATTCATTTTATTAAATACAGTATTCATTTCTGCTCATGTGAAATCTTATGCATAGTCTCTGCTTTTGTCTGCCTGCTAGCACGGGAACACTGATGCCAATTGACGATGTTGTAATCAACCTTTTGTTTTTCCATATGTCTGTAAAAGTTGAGACTTTAACTTAAATATTAGATGACTGGAATCAGAGGAAGGGAGGAGAAAGGAGGAATTAAAAATCTGAAATTAGACCTAGATGAAACACAAAAATGGCATTTTAATTTCTTTATTACATCCAATTAATAGTCTTGATACTGATCATGCCTGAACTCGGCAGTATGCAAAAAGCACAGCCAGACCAGAATTTGATCTGGCACGAGTACAGCACTTAGAAGTAATTGATTAATCAGTGGCATGTAGTACACCATATTATTACTACTAGTTAAAGGTTGATTCCCATTTAAGTTTTTGATGTAGTTAATCCTAGTATTAGAAAGCACTGCTGCATTTTAAAAGCATTTCTGGTGTAGCGATTTATGTACTATTTTTTGTTTCCTATGGCCTAATTGCATATCCCAGAAATATCCTATCCATTTTGACAGGCTGAAATGTGCAATTCCCTACAAAGTTTTATTCTGACCAAACTAGTCTAAATGCATTTCAGTTTGTAGAAACAATCTGCCAGTGCCTAATTGTGGAGGTAAATTGCTCAAGTTATGGAAACCAGGACAGGCCAATACATGGCTTAATGCATTCACAGAGGACACTTTAGAGACTCGGTGTTTGGAAGATTAGCAGAGCAGATGTCAAATGAATATTTTTAAATTATGCTTCCTAATTTGTAAATATAATTTTTCCCTTGGTCTTCAGTATAATAAACAAAACATTCATGAAGTTGGAATAAGAAAATTTTCTGTGATGCATATTTTCTGCTTTGCTGTTATTCAATTACTCAGCCTCACCAAGCTTACAATTGTATGGTTGCTGGATTTTTAACCAAGATCATATAAAGATTTTAGGTAGCTACATTTTAAGCTTTCAGGTAACTAAGAAACATACTAAAATACACAGTTAAAACATTATCTTCCAAAAACCCTAAACTGAACATGATGATGATTATCATTGGGAAATAAGAAACAGGTACCTGATCTAAATCTACCCCTTACCCCTGCCATCCCAAGAGAATCAGCTCCAGGCTCAGGGCTGCCAGGATACGTCTCTGCATTTTCCAGAACGAAAAATTTACTTTGTCATCAGGCAATGAGCATTTTCAGACAAGAGGGGAGACGGAGTTGCACAAACCAGTCAATGAGGCCATAATTTCAGTCAGTTGCTGAAAAGCATTGATTCAGAGAAAAAGGCCTCATCACACAACCCATCCTCCTTCTTGTGCAACGTAAGTCAGCTCCTCGTGTGAGCGAAAGGACACACCAGGTACAAGTCCTCCTGACAGAGGTTAAATCTTTCTGTGGAACTGTATCACTAGCGGACTAAAATGGAAAAAGGAAAGGTATATGAAACGTTGTGACAGCCACAGAGATTTCCCAGGTCACTTGCTGTTTCTGAGCAATAGCAACAGTTTGTGTTTTTAATTGGAGCTGCTCTAGTCAGATGTGGAAACACATTTCTCTCTTTTCAATCACAAGGGGATTTTTTTTAAAAAATAATTGAACATATAAAAGCAAAAGATAAGAAGTTCAGATTTATTGTCTTCCAATTTGTTCTCCTGGTGAACTCATAACCCAGATAATAAAATATCCTGACTTTGTGCAAAAGCAAGAACTTTGATTAAGTCAAAATATTTCCCGGTTATAAGAAAGAGAAACGGTTAAGCAGAATTCAGAAATGTGCAATAGCGTATTGGTTTACGTTTCTCCTGGGATACTCTGATTTGCTCCTAATGCTTGATGAGTACCAAATGGAAATGGGAGGGCTGGTTCAGACCAGATAAGAACAAGTCTCAATCTCCCCTTGAGGTTGAAGATGAATTAACCAAAGGTTTTTTAAGGTTTAGAAAATGTTGGCATAGTGCTGCAAAACTGGGGACTAAAACTCTACTCCAAATGTGCTCCATTTTGGAAAGTAAGACAATGGTTTTTTTCATTACTACAGCATATGCTGTTATTTTATGTGGATGAGAAGGGTTCAAAAACACTGCAATATGCTCAGCAATATCTTTAAAACAATCCGAAGATGGTGTTTAAAGACTGGGGTAGAACTGCAAATCAAGGGAATAAAATTAGATACTGCAGAAATTAGGCTAAAACGAGGACTGAAAGGATGAGAGGATGGGCCATTCCAGCCAATTTATTTTTTTTTTTTATTAAATTGGAAGAGAGAAGTATTAGGAACTGGAACAGATTCCTGGAGGATCCTATGATGAAGCCTCAGATCGTTTCTTGCTTCTCTGAGTGAGTCTTTGGACTCACAAGCCCTAAGAAATTCAATCCAATCTAGTAAGTTACTGAAGACCCCTAACATCCTTCATCAGATGATAAGGCTGAAATATATCCTGATTTGTCTTCCTTTCTGTGTCTTTCTTTTAATCCTCCCCATCTATCTTCTTCACGTCCTCTTTCTTTTACCAAGTATGATTTTTCCTTTTTTCTACTTTTTTTAACAGAGTCTTGAGAACTACAGAGAATAAGACAATCCCACAAGAATGATAAAGCCCACTTCTTCCTAAAAATGCTCACTGAAGGACAAGCATCCTAACTAATTGGAATGTCCTACACCGGGGATGTTTTGGATCTACACTACTTTGATGATCTCTGCTTGTCCAGTAAATTCAATGTTTTTAGAACATACTAAAGGTGTTTTCCTTCTTACACTTGCTTTACACCAGTATCCGGTAGATGTATGATCTATGCAGACATCTGAGGTCTTCAGGTATGCATCTGGGCTAGAACTACTACGCAGTTATTACACATGTATAAATCCTGGATAAATGTAAAAAAAAAAAAAAATCCCCAAATTCTTTTACACAGCATTTCATGTCAGGGAAAGAGAATATGCCCAGAGCTATTGTTCTTGTTTCTCTCCCTGGTTTGTCAGAAGCTGAAAAGCATTCTTACATTTAGACATCTGCAAGAGATTCCCAGTCAAAAAAGGGGACTATATTTGAACACTCTTCTCTAGAAAAAAAGTCTCTAAGAAGTTTTGATCAAATTTCTCTTACAGAAAGGGTATATGTTTCTGTTAGATCCTTAAGACAGAGAATTTATGGCATTACAGTGGTTCCAGGGATAATTGCTTTTTTGTGATACAGATGCACCAATTACTACATAAAAATTGAATTTGCTCTAGCATTTTGCCAATTAATTTTTCTTTTCCTAAGACTCAAAATTAGCTTTGGTTTTGTGACTGCAGAAAACAAACATCAGCATCATTTCAGACAGCTCAACAGAACTTTATCCTTCCTATCTTTCCTCAAAGTTGGGGGTTTTTAATGCTAAAATACATATCAGCCAGTGTTTTAAAAACAATACGGTTTCTCCTGCTCTATATATTATTTTCACTCTGTTCAGAGGAGCACATGGGAAATTTCCTAACAAAGTTTGCAAATAGACTGATTAGCTTTAAGTAACTGTAAATTTCACTCCCTGCATCTACAAAATTCTCCGCATAAAGCATACAAGTCTGTGTCGTGCTGTAGTTTTACACTCAGTGGTCCCACAGACTGAAGAAAGCAAGCGCTGGAGCTCTGGTTTGGATCTTTCTCCAGCGAGGAAAACTATACTACGGAGAATCAAAAGGACAGTACCATTTTTCTACTTGAGTTGAATGAGTTCAGCTTCTTCTTATAAACTTTTACTTCCTATAAAGGGATTTTATTAATGGTCTCACTTACTAAAACCTGACCAATTCTTTTCGTTTTCAGGGTACTGTATCATTAAGAAACCGTAAAAACAAACAAACTGACAGACACATGAGAAAAAGCACTTTAAAAGAACAGATTCATAATGTTTGAGGTTTGGGGAGTTGTTCTGTTCTCCTTCCAAGACTTTAAATGACATTTTCAGGCCAGAAGGGTTATTAACAACTTAGTTTTAAAGCTCTTAAAAATCCAAACACTGACTGGATTAACTACAAGGGTGCAGAGGACACGTTTCTGTTTCTGACTCCAGCCACTCCCATGTCTGTCAGCATGTCTGAATTAGAGCTGAATCTGATTATTGTGTTAAAATGTAGAGTACCACTAGAAGCAAATGAACTGTTGGCTCCAGGTAGTCTCCGGGGTTACGTATACGTCTGCAGTCCTGCCATTGCTTCTCTGTTGCTATAAAGCTCTGCCAGTGTGAAAGAATCAGAAGTTCTGGACCTACAACAATAACGTCTGTGCTGATGCTCTGCTCTAAGAGCTCGGAAAATCATAAACGTCAGCAGCACTACCATTTGTTCAGTGATGAGATCACATAGAGAAAAGGGACCCTTTCTACCACCAACTCCTGATACATCATGTGCAACGTGCCAGAGTTATTGAATTCTTGGCTAACGTTATGAGCATTTTTTTTCCCTCAGAATCTTTTGTCACTTTGTAAACCACTCTGTCTAAGCATATCACAGGAGGGGTTTGATTTTTTGCTTTTTTGCTTTTCTTTTCCCCAGAATCCCACTGAAAAGATAAAGCTAACAGGATTCTGTCATTTTAGTGCATGTCAGAGTCAGCACAGACTGGAACATGATAAGTATCTCTGTACTTCATTCTTGCAGTGAAGTATATTGGGATGAGAAATTAGCAAGACAGGACAACTCAGGAAAAAAAAAACAAAAAACAAAAAAAACCACCTCAAAGGTTTCTGACAAATGTGATAAGGCATATCCTAAACTTCTTTTTTCCTTCTAAGTAATGGGCTATGCCTATATACATGTAAGCAAGATGAGGGTTTTTTTAAGGAGAGTTGATATTAGATTGGCACAATGAAGAAAAGACAGACATTTTCTGGTACACAAAACCCCTTTTCAGGTCTGAAACAGTGAAGAGATAACTATAGTGAAGCAAAGTACAGTTGGGAACAGCTTCTAATCTGGTTATCTTATTTAACAAGAGAGGCTGACACAAAAAGTTGTCTGGTACCTAGTGATAAGAGGGGGATGTTATTTAGGGAAGAGAGGATAAGGTAGGAATCTACTGTGTTTTGGGGAGAATTAGATAATATGCAGGCAGTAAATACAAAACCCTGAAAAACTTCAAATTTAGGTGGTTAGAAATTCAGAAATTGATTCAGTAACTTGGCTGGACCTAGTAATCTAAAATGGACCGTAATCCAAATCCAAATACCCTTTTGGATCATTCAACGTCCTTGACATACATCTGTATTTTGTGACTTCCAATATCTGTATTGAAAATGAAAGAAGGAAGGTAAATATTTAAATGACCATTAGAATTCATGTTGGCATCTAAATGTCAAGTATGGGATTAAGTGGAAATGTTGCAGGTTACATTTATTTAGACAAGATTAAATCTCTGGATTTGAAACATCAGCGAGACTTCCCCATTGCCAGTTGTTCTGTGATCTAAGAGAGAGGAGCAAATCTGCATAGGAGACTTCAGGGATAAACCGTACCTGAACTAGACTTTGAAAAATATGCTTGTTTTCCCCCCTGACAGTCTTTGACAAGATGATGTAAAGCAGCATTTACCAACAACTTGTAAGAGATTAGGCAGTTTTCAAAAGAGATGTCAATACAGGCTTTAGCGATCGCTTCCTGAAAGATTTTGGAGAGAACCACTAAGCTGCAGCTGGGTTTTGATAGCTCTCTACAGCTGTGCACAGCTGGGCAGATGCTGTGTTTACCTGTATCTTTAGTTCTGGCTTGGTATATGATGGCTGCAGTGACAGTGAGGTATAACAACCATTTTTTATATACATATATTATGAATTCAGTATCATCCATTACGAACCACCCAATCCCTCTCTCATTTTTCTTCATAACTGTATGTCTTGATTCCCACAAATAAAACCATAATTACTGCTGCTTTTGTTTAACATGATTTATAATTGCTATAATGATAAGGTCTCCCTTGGTAACAGTAAGTGCTTACCGCTGACTTGCAGTACAGTTCTTCTGCAGCAAGCTTTCCCTGCTTGAGACATACTATCTCTAAAATAAACCTTTTTCCACTCTATAACAACATCAAGAAAGTAGATGACCAACGCAGTCTAATTTTTCCAGATTATGACAATAGTCTTATAAACACTTTGGTTTCAGCAGTTAGCCAGATCTTGGGACTGTTTACATTAGAGGAAATGAATGATACAAGATATTCTTTGAGAGAAGGACGTTTATTTATGAAGGAAGCACACCAGCTTCTATTTCTCCAAACACAATAGGAAAAAAAAAAAAAAGTCATTTTGGGGCTTATTTTCTGATTTTCTTTGTCTTACTCAGGACTTCTAGCTCTGCCTCTCCTATCATACCTGTGCCTAAGGAGGACACCTGTCCCCCCATAGGAGTAATTTACATCTGTTCTTCAACTTCTCTGCTGGCTTTCTTTTCAGCTTCCTAGTTCAGATCATTCACAGCTTGCCAAGCTTTCCCCTACTTCTGTATTCTCCGTCTCAGGAAAAAAGCTGGTAAAGGTGCAGCTGGATAATACAGCTAAGCCAAGGTAACAATTAGCTACCATCAAAAGGATGTCCTGGTCACCTCAGTCCCTGCTCCCAAGTACCTGTCCTTACCCTTCCTTTAGACCAACACCATCACTCATCCAGCCCCACAGTGAAATTGTTCATGGAGTAAAAACAGAAGAAAACTCTTCATTTTTCTGCCTTAATTTTCTGTCATTTTAGGTTCCTGAACTGGTTCACAACATGGCTAGAGAAATGTCAGAGATGGCAAAAGGGAATCCACAGGAACACAAATTTACAGTTTGAGGGTAGAGAGGCTCAACCATAACATATCAGCAGAATGAGTTATCGCTCAATCATCTCCCCCTGGGCAACAGACATTTTGTAGCTTTCTCACTCCACAAAACTCTTTTCATTTAACAGAGAGGATGTTTAGCACTCATCTCTGCTTCAGCCACACCACGGAGTATTGGGGGTAGGCTGACTCTCAGCCGGGTTCAGCTCTACGCTGCACGGATGCGCGGGACCTGGGACTGTAGAGAAGATAAAGCAACAAAGGTAATTGGTGGGAAGGAGGGTCAAGGGCAGTGAGTCATCCTTTCAGAAGCATTGCCCAGGGAAATTGAAGCCTAGGTACTATATCTGACAAGGCAAGTGATCAGATCAAAAGAAGATTTAAGAAATAGAGTTTGGAAACCTTATTGTAATCCAAAACGTTCGGTGTTGAGTACAGGTAGCCCCCCGCCAAAATCACCATATTTGCAGGAAGAAAAGCAAATTTTATGATTCGAGCTCGGATTCAAAGCCAAAATTTTGTCCCTGCTTTTATTACATGACCAGCCAATATTCTTAAATACCACATTCTGCATGTAGTGGGGATTGAAAACCTACCCCTAAGCAAAAAACAGAGACTGTGTTCCAAGGCTTCCTCTTACCCTAAGGGCCACACTCACTAACTTTGTAATTAAAGCATTTTTTTAGGTTGTCCTACAGTACAATATGGCAGAAGGGCCGTGAGTTCCTTTAGCTGATTGTATAACAAAATAATCCAACATTAGGTAACAAGAAGTTAAATGTAATTCACTACACTTTTATTATGAACGTTGTCTCTTTTTTAAGGAAAAGCATTTACTGCAGTATGTGATATTTTTAGATTAAAAAGTATACAGCAAAAAGTCACTAATTTATAAGTGAAGACTTTTTTTTTAAATGCAGAGCTAGGTTATGACTTCAGTACCAAACATGGTACATGCATGTCAGAAAGAACTCTGAAAAGGACCCTGGGCAGCTTCCCAGTTTCCAGTTCACCCTATTTTTCCTTCCCTTCTCTCTTCCTTTTCTTATTCCTTGTCTAGTGGGTGAGAAACAAAACATCGATTTCCACAAACCTTTGCTGGTTCGCCTGCCCCGTCTGTGCACAACGGGACATCCCGTGAGAGGGAAGAGGTCCACCTCCCTCTCTCCTCTGCAGACACAGACAGAGAAGTGAACTTCACAAAACCATTCCACTTTGATCCGCGATCAGAGAAGATTTTAAAAGTCAGGGTGGTGTTGGCGTGGATGGGAACAGCAGGGAGGGAGCTTCTCCATATGGCCCTGTGCAATGCAAGCCAGCACATGCATTTCTTGCACAAGCAGCAGGACTCACCCCAGAGTAATAACAATTTGGAAGTTCAAAATGACACAGAAAGGGAACATCACAGATTTTTTCAAATTAAAAAAAAAAGAAAAAAGGTGGGGTAGGTGTTACGATTCTTTGTCACAGCATCATCGTACAGTTCAATTCCATACATTTCTTGGGAGGTATGGCTCTGGATAAGCTAAGTGGGAAAATGAGACATGCTGAGGCCTTTTCATTGCTGCGTACCTCGGGCATTTATTTTCAGTAACTATTGACTTGGGCAAGATTTCAAAGAAGGAATTAGACCCCAGCTTTGCAAAGGATGTACTGGCACTGTTTAAATTGTTGGTCATTAGTACTTTTTACTATTTGGTCCTAGTTTTATTTCTTCACATTTTTTGTTTCTCCCTTAAAGCAGTGGTGTTTTGCCACCCCTCTTGGAGGAGATAATGATGAAATTAATCCAGGTATTGAATTGCTACTCTCTGGAAAGATCATTTCACATATGGGGAGCAGTGGGAACAAATCAATCTGCTCATCGACTGATTGAAGGTGGGTTTTCATATGCAGCATTTTTAGAGGGCAGAGAAGATCAGAAGGACCTTAGGGAAGTCAGCATCTTCATTTCTGTCAAAGTGTCTACTTTGTACCCTGACAGAACTGAACTGTTAAGGAGCCAGTGTTCCTGTTCATTTATACACTTAAAAAAAAAATAAAAAAGAAAGAAAAAAAATCAGTACTTCCTGTTCTTTTATAAAAATTGTGGGTTAATACATTGAAATGAAGTGTATCTGATATTGTTTTCCAGAAAAGACAAATATTTGACTGAACAGACTTAGAAAGTGTTATTGTTCTTAATTTCAGATGAAATTCATCATTTAAAAGAAACTGAATGTAAGCACCTAGGCTCTGTCTGTAGTCATAGAGCAAGTTAAGCAGTCCAGAAGTTAAGTGAGAACTTCAGTGGGATTTATTAATCTTTAAAGGAGCAATATGTATGTCTTCTGTTAAAATGTGAAAGAAAGATAACTCAGACTAGCCCGGCTCTCATAAATGCTCCAGTAAAAAAAGTATTTCTGATGAATTGGCACTTCATTATTTGGGCTCACCTCTTCCCTTCCACCTCATCAGGAAATCCTTATCTATTTCTAAAAAATGAATGCTACAACATGTCTGAGAAAATATTTCATTTCGAAGGACTCCATAACAGTCATTTTGATGCAATACTGTATCTGTTAGAGAACACAATGGTTTGACTGTGTAGTTTTAATTAACTTCTTAGGAAACTGACCTGTATTTTTATTCTCAAAGAACCACATTTACAAAATATAGAAAACAAAACTGTATAACTAAGTTCAACAAATGAGAAAACTTTATTTTTTGGACTGGTCTGTAATTATCCTCGATGGATACCCTGATGATGCTAGCATTTTTGGGTCAGCCTGTGCTGGTTTGAGGTAAAACAGAACCAATTTTCTTTTCAGTAATTTCACTTTCCAGCTAAGTCTCTTCTAACTAACTGCACTCTCCGAAATTAACGGCATATTCTTCCGTTTCTGCTTCCAGAGCAGTAAGACCTGATGTTTATAGTGAATACAAAGGAATAGTATGCAGAGAGGCTCTTGCTTATACTTATTGCTATAACACCCAAGGGCAGCTCACTTTGGTATTTGCCCCGTTGGAGGGTCAGAAGCGGAAGGGAGTAAACGGGTCACACCTGTGTGGAGGAGCGGACAGGAGAGGTGACCCAAAGCTGACCAACAGGGTATTCCATCGCATCTGCATAGTATAAAAACTGAGGGATCAAAAGGGTCAGCTCTCCTTTCTTCAATGGCCAGTGTCCAAAGAGGGCTCTGTCTGTTTGTCTGTCTTTGATCCCAATACATGCATTCCTGAATCCAGATCCAGAATCCAGTTCCCATCCATCACTGACTCCAGTCTGGGACTTTCCCAGTGCCTGCTGGTGATGTGATCATCATCCTGGGAGCTTGATACAGTTTTGTATATTTTGTATATATTTCATTATTTTCTTATTAATATTATCATATTTTCTTTTTATTATTTTATTATTAATATTTCATTAGTTTAGTTTCTTTTAAACTCATAAGTCTCTCTCTCTCTCTCTCATTTCTCTCCTCTGCTCTGAAGGCAGATGCTCTCCCTTCTCTAAAGGGGAGAGAGGTTAAAGAGAGCATCTGTCATTCGGTTTAGTGGCCAGTCCAGACCAAACCACAACACAACCTTTTACAAATTGTTAATGTGCCTCGAAAACAAATTATTCTGTTACCAACCAAGATGAAGAACTGTAGGCAGAGTAACTCACTGAGTAGGATTTTTTGGTATTGTGAAACCAACATACATTTCAAGAGTAGTATTATTTTCAACAGCGGTCAGACTATGCTACACATAATCAACTCTCACAGGAAAAATGTTAGATAAAATCCTTACCTTGCTGCAGCTAGTGAGAGTTTCGCTAAGGAATTCAATTATGAGAAAAATTCTACCTATAATTTTTGCTCCCTGTTTTCTTTTCTCATGGACGCGATTTTTTCACCCTGACCTGAAATCAAAATATTCACAGGGCTTTTTTTATATGGAGCATATTGAGCATGATTATCAGAAGAGTTAGTCGCATTACCGCAATACAACTGAGGTGAAGAGAATTGGAATCTAAAGGCGTAAAGTTCTGGTACATAAGCCTCATTATGTACAAAATTAACATAATCATGGCTGGACAGCTACATTTTGTCTACTGAATCTGACAGGCAACCCTGCCAATTAGACAAAAAGCAGATAAGAGGGCTGATGCTGCCTGTGCATATATTACAAAAGGACAGTCTTTGATTGTACAGTTTTTTCCTCATTTTCTCGCTAACATAGGCCAGAATTCTGTCAGGTAATTAAAATAATATTCGTAATATACTGTAAGGTAGTTCATGTTTAAAAAGAAGATCCTTCTACTCACTGCATATGAAAGTGAGAAACAAATACAAAAAAATAAAATTCAGGTGTTTCCTAAGAATATATGTAAATATAAAAAAATATTAAATAGCCTTTTAGTTAATCCATTAACTTAGGTTTTGTTTGCTTTTTTTAAATTTTGCTTTGGAAAACTTCTGCTTGCAAGAACTTTGTGATAATAGAAAATATATTCAAGAACATTTAGAAGAAGAATATGTAGTGAATTTGAAAATGGAGTCACCAACCAACATTCAAAAAGCCTTTAAATAAATATTCATCACTTCCCAAAGAAGTTGCTTTCAATAACATTCCACAGATAATTGACATTTATTTAACCATCTAAGGCCAAACTTCTGAAGAGGAAGTTGTCTTGAGTAGATAGCCTATCCATGTTCTCTGCAGACCTTGAGCATGTGCTTTAAATTTAGTCATAATTACAAGTACTGTCTTGAGGGTGAATGTTTTCCTTAACTGTCAGCTGTAAGAAGAGAAGAGACTGTGGGGTTTTCCTATCATCTTTGTAGAATGCCCAGCAAAAGGCAACTCATAGCTCAATTCAGACTTTGGACATTAATGCATTGCACATTAAAATATAAGTAACACCACCACTTAGGACAACCAACCATAATAAACTTAAAAATCCATATAAGTAATAGTACAGTCTAAGATAAAGTATCATAAACCTTAGAACTGTCTTTCCTCCTAATTGATAGCTAAAATGCACAACAAATACCCTCTGTCAAGAAAAAAAATATACCAAAGACATAAAGGGAATATACAGAGTAAGAATTGACAAATACTGAACAAAGCAAAAGGCTTTACCTGAAACCGACGACTGGTTGGGAAACCTGAATGCTGGAAGCCTTGCCCCAGGCCAGTAACCTCCTCCAACCATTACTTCCCTCAGGAAATGTCTTGTTCCAGAGAACGTCAATCCTGGAGCCTGTTTCGGTTTGCTGTTTTGATCTAAGATAAAAATTCTATATGAATTTCTTTGCATTGGTAATGGCAATGACACAAGGTCACTTACTCAAGACATGAAATTTCCGGGAAAAATGTTATCTGAGAACATGTCACTTCTCCTTATTTATCAAAAAAATAAGCAAAATTGCTTGTTTCAAATAGAATAAAGTAAAGGAAAACTCAGCATTGATCAACGTTTAAAAATTTCCAAAATCATTCTGGTGAGATAAGGGCATGCACGGTTGATTTTACTTTGAAGTAAATGCAATCAGAATTTGGACCATTGACTCAACAAGTCTGGAACACTGCTTCCACAAACTGAGCCATACATATACATGCTTCCACAAACTGAGCCATATATATGTATATATATGAAAGGCTCCATTTTGTTCTGTACTAACTCCATCATGCAACTTGAGGTCAAACATTCCTTTGTAACTTCAATAAATGATGAGTTGGTTATATGGACTTACTCTCCTTTTACCTTTCACAGCTTCCCCACAAACAGCTCTGAACGCGCCAGTTCTTGGAAGTCTGCTGAAAGATGGCTGGTGACAGTAAACTTAGATTACTCCTGACAGTAATATTCTGCTTGGGAACAGAATTGAATTATGAATTTTGATTGTGATCCAAATTTGCCAGTGGAAATAATTTCGTCTAAAACTACCACTTTTTGACACACTGTTTTCACATATCTTTATTTTAAAATAAACCAAAACTGAATTTAGTTTCAAGACATTACTTTGAAATTAATGGGCAAAAGTTTTCAGTTTGAAAATGCAAATACATTATCCAGCCTTTTTTGCAGCCAAGTTTTAGTAACTGATTCAATAACCTCCTAAATCTGTAAGTTCCACACATTAACTAAAAATCACAAAACAAACAGTCAAACAGTATTTTGAACCGGAATTTCAGACATGCTTATGGCAACTAAAACCTTCAGACACTATTAAGAAGAGGGAAAGGAGGGGAGGGAAGGTCAACAACGATCTTTTAATCTTCTTTTCAGATTTCTCTCCTTTTTTTAGTTATTTAGAATATCTTACTCTTTTCTTCCCATAAGAAAAAATTAAAGTAGAATTCACCTAGCTAAAGTGAACTTACAAGCCCAAAATTTTTTGAAAACACTGAAAAATTTACTGAGAAAAAGATAAAAAACAAAAAGGATATAAAAGCTGTTAGTACCTCATTTAAGTACTGTTAGCAAGTACAGCTAACAAGTATTAGCAAAGGTAATTTTAGCAAAAAAAGTAATATTGCTTAAACTTTTTAATAAAGATATATAACACATTAAAATGACTATAATTTTGTAATGCATTATGAAGCATTATATAAATGTTAATTATTATGTCTGCTGTAGCAACATAGTCTCTTCTAAAGCTCACTCTTTCAAATATTTTCTATTTTAAATAGAAAAACTATGCCAGAAGGTATTTATTGGTTAATATTAAGAAATGGAAAACCATCCCCTCCCCCCCCCGGCTATTACGTATAATTAACTTTGGAGATTATTCTGTTTAAATAGCTTTGTCCTAGGATTTTATGTTTCTTTTGCCCTACTAAACCTGGATCATACGCTGAATGTAATTAAAATATAATATACTTCAAACTGAGACCTAACAACAGGAATTTAGTCACTGACAATGTGGTATGGCGTTATTCCTAACTGATGAGGCATTTTGTTTTAATTTCAAGCCACAAGTATACAGGTGAAGCACGCTTTATGGGCAGCCCTGGAGAGGGAGAGCTTCTTTCTTTTCCCAGAACAGACATAACGGATATAAATGCCGTATAAACATTTTCCACATCATCATGTTTCCCAACAGGAGCACTTCTGAGCTAAGTTTTGCCTTTTAGCCTTGTTCAATTTTTATGCTAAAAAAAAAAAAAGGGTTGTCTGCTGTATGCTGTGTACAGGTGAGGTCTCTTCTTTCCAGTTCAGATCGAGTGCACCAGTTCCCAGGTCTTTTCACATCATCACGCCTCAGGCGCCCTCTTCTTCCAAATCCTTCCTGGAGAGAGCACTGTAAAGAAAAAGAATTCTTTGCTTTCTAGGATATCGTGCCTGTTTTGGTCTTGTTTCATTTTTAAATTTAAATTTTAATTTAATTTAAGTAAATAATTTAAGTAAATATTTTTTTTAATAATTTTTTTAAGTATATATTTTTACTTAAATTAAATTAAATGGGACTATCTCATCTAAGACTAAACAAGACTATGTGTCTTGTTCACTATTTAACATGTTAGCAGAGATTAACACCAGGTATTTATCTCATAGTGATTACCTACCAGATGATCATGAATGTGGAAGACTGGACTTGATTACCTGTCCAGTGGACAAGACATTGAGCTTTAATGCCTGTCTTCCTCCTCTGGAGGCCACTGAGGCATGATCTGACATGTACGAGAAGATTTCAACAGCTCTCAGACAGATTATCTGTATTTTTCTTCCTGCTTAAATCATTAACATCACCAGCTGCACATGGCAAAAAGATCATTTACAACATTAGGCACCAACGGTGAGACACCAATCTGAATTTTCTTCTGTCAGAGACAGAAGAAAAGAAGCCACACAAAGCATGTTGCCCAGCATCTAAATGAAGATATCTCTCCACAAAGATACCAGAACTACCTGAAGATAGAAAATATTTTGAAAGGAAGATATATCTTTCCTGATTAGAATACCTGGGCAACTACCTATCTAGGGATGGATCTCTGGATTGGTGAAAATAGCTATGCCGTAATTGTGTAAGGAGAAGTGCTGACTTAGAAGAAATGCTTCAAGTACAGCATTTAGATAAACTTTATTAGGGATGTGTTCTCAGCTGCTGCTTTTCTTGGCCTCCCATTTTTGTTTCTTTTTTTTAAATGTTCCTAAACATGTTTGTAAATTGAACAGTTACCAATTTATATTCATGCAAGGTTTTATCTCCTACCACAGTTTCCTAGTGCCAGCCTATAAAAAAATGTTATACCTGCCAAATCCAAAACCTACATTTTTATGTCCCCAGGTGAAAGCTGAGGTTAGGAAATTGAAACTTTTATGTGGAAACAAGGTGGAAACACTCATCCTACACAACAGGCAATAAACTGGCTCATGCACGAGACTTACGTTTCACTGCTGTGAGGAGTTTGCAAGTCTCTACCTGAAAGTGTCAAGATTTCCTCAGGTGTACACTGGAGACAGAATCCTCCACACAAATATTGCTGTTACAAATAGCCCATTCATATACTTATCATCACTTACAAATGTCAAATTAGTTTTAAGTAATCTTACCACAATGATTATTTCACCATCTTCTTACATTTCATGTATGAAATAGCTGTATACTCTCTCATAGCAATCATTGACTTTTTAATAACAGTGATTGCTCATTTTTTATCTTATCCTCTTTTCATTTTCTGGTTTTTATTTTCCTGCAATAGCGAATTGCTATGTCCTCCAGATTAACAGCAAAATACAAGAAATAAATCTGTAAAATTATAAATAATGAAATCTTTGTAAAAATAAACAATATTGGAAGGATACAATTTGAAAAATACAAATCCTACTGAAGAGTCTGAATGACATGGAATACTAAGGATGTTAGCCACTCTGGTAAGTTCATTGAAGGTTTTCCAGTAGTCTCACGGGACCTAAATTAATCCTGAAGAAAACAAATTATTAAGTCTATTCTCAGGATGATTAGTCAGATTTCTGAATTCTGGGCCTTTCCTACTGCACAAAACTAAAGGAAAGTGCACTGTTAGGGACATGGTGAATGCTTTCCATATTTTATGGGCAGGGCAGAGGACAGAGTGCCGTTCTTTACATTTCCCCACTGAAAAGGACTTCTGCCCTTGTAGGTGGAATACAATATCCACTGCCAAAAGGCCCAGACTAATCTGATGTGGTGGTCCTTCCAAGAGCATAAATGGTGAGCCAGTCTTGACATTCAAAGGCCCCACATAGCCAAGAGAGTAGAAGACTGGTGAACCACTGGTGAACTATGGATACCTCAGTTTCTCAGCATTTCTTTCTTTTCAGCTTTCTTCGCAACCCAGTCAGCTGCCCACTTTTAGTGCAGCACAGTTTTGTGCACTCAGTAGTCAAGAGCCGATGTCCACGGTTCAAGGAACACCTAGCAGAGGGAACCCTTGTTCCAAGGACTGTTCATGCACTATTGCATAGTACAAAAATACTTCTGGAGTGGGGGTAAAGATGCAGAACCCCTCTACCATTAGACTGTGCAGCAATTCTTCTCTGGTCTCTTGCTGGTCATTGAGCCTTAAGGTCCTCACAAAGAGCTTCCCCTGGTGCCCTGAAGAGTACTCTCCTGCCAGAATAAAGTCCGGGCATTAAGGCACTGCCATGGAGATGGAAGTTTAATGTGGATGGCCCTCTAAGAGAAACAACTGAGCCTGGATCTCTCGCATCCTTAGCAAAAAAACCCTGAGCACGAGTCATGTGTCACAGTCTGAAAAGGACTAGATTTGCAAACTCAAAGCATGTCGCTTCATATCTGCTGAATGGGAACAATCTGTTGATATAATCAAAGACTTCGTTTCTTTGCCTTCTTTGTGCCACTATAATCAATCACACAAGAAGAACTCTCCGTGAAATCTTCCTGTGAACACAAACCTCCTCTGAGTTACATTTCTCTGGATGGAGAACAGAGAGGCACCCCATTGACCCTCTGCTCCTTGAGACCCCGAACGCCCACACTGCACTGGAAATGCAGGCAACCTCCCACAGGAAAACTTCAGCTGTGTTTTCAAGGAAACAGGAGCTGCACTGCATTTTGCTTGGAGCACCATCAATAAACATGCTTCGAGAATGCTTTCCAGAGCAAATCCAAAAGGGCAGAGAGCTGCGAGCCAGAGTCCCGATGCGACTCTACATTAAGAGAGAAGCCAGACTGTCAGCCTAACCAATAGTACAGCACTCCTGCTCATCTACAAAAGCAGAATTTAAGCACCTAGGAAAACACCATTTAAAAACTAAAGCCCTCTTGGACTTTCAGCACATCTAGACTTAGATACAGTTGATCAGATTTAAAACTTCTTTGCCTAAATCTGATATAAGTTTCTTACGAATCCTCTTGCAAATCTGGGTCCAAGTCCACAAGGTTATCCAGGAATTCTGTTGCAGAGCCAGAAACTAAATCCCAAGCTCCTAAAAAACAGCTATGTAAACACTGGATGTTTTAGTTGGAAAACTGAACACATTTTTCAGTTTATCCTGATAGTAAAAATAGTTGTTAAAGGCTTTCAGGGATGCAGAGGGGTGTGCAGCATGTGTGTTGAGAGCGACCACGTCTTTTGCTGACCCAAACCTTTCTTTCAACTGAAAACCAATTTTTCAGCCAAAAAAAAGGTTATTTGTGAAGTTTTATGACTTAAGGTAAATTTAAAATTCAAAACAAAAATATAATTTTAAAATGCTAAAACATTTTGTTTGAAAATTGTCAGAATGAACTATTTTGACCTCTTTTTTTAATTTTATTTTATTTTGTGAGAACATTTTAGAGCAGAAAGCTATACCCACAAACACTCTCACTTCCTGAAAACTACTTCTCATTAATTTGGTGTTCTCTAAAGAAACTTCACTGTTCTGGGAGTCCAAAGACAGCCTCTTACCCATTGAACTATTCTTCCTCTCTAATAGGTTGCTAATATCAAGGGGAGGATCAAGGGAATGGAGCACCTCTCTTGTGAGGAAAGGCTGAGAGAGCTGGGTCTGTCTAACCTGGAGAAGAGAAGACTGAGAGGGGTTCTCATCAATGCTTATAAATAAATAAAGGGCGGGTGTCAAGAGGATGGGGCCAGACCGTTTTCAGTAGTGCCCAGTGACAGGACAAGGGGCAATGGGCACAAGTTGCAACACAGGAGGTTCCATCTGAACATGAGGAAAAACTTCTTTACTTTGAGGGTGGCAGAGCATTGGAACAGGCTGCCCAGAAAGGCTGTGGAGTCTCCGTCTCTGGAGATATTCAAAACCCGCCTGGGTGCGATCCTGTGCAACCTGCTGTAGGTAAACCTGCTCTGGTAGGGGGGTTGGATCAGATGATCTCCGAAGGTCCCTTCCAACCCCTGCCATTCTGTGAATCTGTGATTCTGTGATATTATTCTCCCCAAAAAAGTTCAGCTGCGCTGCCATCGCTAATATTGGTCTTAAAGTCCTTTTAACTTTTAAATTAAAGAGAAGTTTTTTAAAATGAAAAGAAAATCACTCTTTAATGCATTTGAAATTTTCCCAAGGAAACCTTATATTAATTAAGACGAAAGAGTTCTTTTTTTTTTTTTTAAATCAAACCTAATTATAGTATCTGAAAGTACAGCTTCTTTGAACTCTTATTTCACAGAGGAAGGGAGGAGGATGTCCTCAGTATTTTTTCATGAGAAATCAAGTTTTGATCTAATTACATTTTCTTAAGCAATTTTAATGGAGTTTGTGCTTCTTGTATGTTCCTAAAAGGTATAGGAGAAAAACATCTGGGTAGCAGGGAACTGGAAAAAAGTAATCTGTAAAGAAGTGCCATCTTTGCTGCGTAATATCCTAAGGTAAATTATGGGGTGGGGGAATTATTTATGAACCTTAAAAGCATAAAATACTACATTGAAATGAGGACTCTGAAGTTCCTGTTTTTCTAGGAAACCTCCTTGATCTGGATATCAAGGGGATAATCTCAAAGGAAAAGTGTTTAGTCTTATCTGAAACTTCTGGACCTAGTCAAATTTCAAGGGTGGTTAGAGGCTTCTGCTTATATTTCAGTGCATTTATAAATGACCCTGTGTTATCATGGCTCACAGCTCTCCACACAAGGTGATTTTTCATTGTTGTTCTAATGAAAAAGAGAATTCAAAAGGCAACATCTATCAGGTTGGTTGCGCTTTGGCAGAACCTGTTGCTCAGAACAAGCATCGTGCTCAGTGCACTGCCACAGCACCAGGCAGTAGTTGAGGATAAGGCATTTTATGATCATGTAACCAACTAGTTTCCTTATAGTCAGTGCTGGAGCAATATCCCTTGGCACTGATATCTGCTTCTGCTAAATATCGCACCTAACATCTTCCAAGACCCAGTATCTCTATCCCAGGCAGGAATGCTCTTAAGCAACGCCACCAAGGCAAAGAGCATCATACAGATCTCTTGGGGAGCCATCGCTTGTTTATAATAATGTCTACACTTCTTATCTCTTAACATTGTGTGTGAAAGCTATTACTGATAGCCCTGTCCTCACCAAAGACTTCCAGAGGAAGGAGTTCTCTGTTAAAACCCGGAAGGCGTTCAATGAAATGAACTGCCGAGTCTGAAACACGCTACTAAAGTAGAGGTGGTCTGGGGCAGAGGGAAGGCTGCACTGGTGAAAACTGGTGGAATCTTTTAGCTCCTGTATCTGACTCGTTAAAATGCCACCCCAGCCAAAGGCAGCAGTCTGTGGTCCCACAGGGTGACAACAGTTACAGCCCAGACAAGAAGGAAAAAAGGTCTGCAGAGGTCTTCAGAGGGCTGCGCCTGCCAACAGCAGGGCTCCTTCTCTGAGCCACAGAGAGAAGTTCAATGGGAACCAGAGAGAGAACATCCACTCATGTCACGTTGGCAACTAAATAGCCTTCAAATTACAGACTTGAGTTACTAATGAACTTGAAAGTTAATTAACCTATTCCAAGCCTGGAAAAAAATGTTACATTTTGAGTTGTAAAGTCCCCAGGTGAATTCTTTTGGCGACTTTTTCTGCTGTAAGGGAGCAGTTACTTCACCTTTGCCTGAGTTTACTCATCTGTGTAATGAGGTTGATGATACTTAGAAGTATATCCCCCAGCAGCCTGGCAATGGTTGTTCAGAATGGCACAATACTGAAAAATGCTAATTATAATCATCCCCATCACTGTGCCCACCCCAAGTAATTATCACATTGCAGAAAAAAGTACTTGTATTGGAATAACAGCACAATTTATTTATGAAGGGATTGTTTTCTACATGTCTCAGTCTTCTCCAAATACAAAAATACAGTGAGCTGTTATTCCATATTTATCCAGTTTTGAATTTTAATGAACAAGAATGCCATAAGTTCATGAAATTTTTAAAACCAAACGATGAATTAGATTAATCCACTTCACAGCCCTTCATGTTCTGGTAAAAGGTATTATGAAAACTTTTAGGTAAATAATGTTTAATTTAATTTAATTTTTTAGCTGCATAGTGCATCCATTTCAACTCAAGAGACAGTGATTAAAATGCAGCAGCTGGGAATTCTAATAACACCATGCACATTTTCAACATATTTTTAAGCAATCATGTTAAAAACCTACAAACTACCACAATTTTACTGAAGAGCCTGAATTTATTCCAATTTACAGGTGCTGAAGATGGTCTTACAACCCATACCTAGTTCCTTCTTCTTTAGTGCTGTCATTCTCCTGCCCTAGAGAGGAGTGAAACCAAACCAATATTGCAGCTTTTGTAAGTTCAGAGGAATTGTTAGCAGATTCAGGTGCTGATGAGAAGAATAAAGCTGCAGATAAGGGAAGAATTGCGCTGCCTGGGCTGTGGGCAGACCCTATGGCTGAAATAGCAGAGAATGCAGAAGGAGAGGAGAGCTCTAGTCCATTAAAACACACCAGGAGCATGAACATTAAAACAACCCGATGTGCTTTAAGCTAGTAACAAATGTGGGTTTACTGGGAGAAGCATGACAGGGGCTGGAACGACCGCTGGCACTGCCACTGCAGTAGAGATGTTGGATTGCATCCAAGGGGTGGCTGCCGCACTGGTCAGCCCACTGCCCGCTGCGGCCAGGCCAGCGCTGAGCACCGATCTCCTCACACCATGGGCACGGAGGAGCAGTGCAGGCTGCCACTCTCACTGCCTCGTGCACAAACAGGAAAAGGAAACATTTAGCTTGAAGCTAAAGGAGCATTTAAGCTTGAAGCTGCTCTAGAAAGCTGTTTCAGTGAATGGACTGTACAATGCCTGGGGTCTAGCACGGGCAGTCCAGGCTGCCGAGGAAGATGGGAAACTGGACAGGCTCGAGAAGTGGGCCTGTGTCAACCTCATGAGAGTCCTGCACCTGGGTCTGGGCAACTCCTGCTATCGATACAGGCTGGTGGATGAAGGGATTCAGAGCAGCCCTGCCAAGAAGGAATTGGCGGTACTGGTGGGTGAAAAGCTGGACATGAACCAACAACATGCACTCGCAGCCCAGAAAGCCAACCATATCCCGGGCTGCATCAAAAGAAGCGTGACCAGCAGGTCAAGGGAGGTGATTCTGCCCCTCTACTCCGCTCTGGTGAGACCCCACCTGGTGTACTGCGTGCAGCTATGGAGCCCTCACCACAGGAAAGATATGGACCTGTTGGGGTGGGTCCCAGGGAGGGCCACAAAAATGATCAGAGGGATGGAACACCTCCCCTGTGAGGACAGGCTGAAAGAGCTGGGGTTGTTCAGCCTGGAAAAGAGAAGGCTTCGGGGAGACCTTATAGCAGCCTTTGAGTACTTAAAGGGGACCTACAGGAAAGATGGGAACAAACTTTTTAGCAGGGTCTGTTATGATAGGACAAGGGATGATATGATATTATATAATATGATATGATAGGACAAGGGCCTTAAACTATAGGGAGGGAAGATTTAGACTAGATATAAGAAAGAAATGATTTACAATGAGGGTGGTGAAACACTGCCATAGGTTGCCCAGAGAGGTGGCAGATGCCCCATCCTTGGAAACATTCAAGGTCAGGTTGGACGGGGCTCTGAGCAACCTGATCTAGTTGAAGATGTCCCTGTTGATTGCAGGGGTGTTGGACCTTTAAAGGTCCCTTCCAAGCCAAACTACTCTATGATAAACAAGGCTTCTGCTGTAACTTCTGTCTTCTGCCTCAGTACAAATCTTTGCTTTCATAAGCATAATGTCCACTCATTAGATCCTAATTAAAATTCAACTCTCTAACTCCCTCCTCACCATCCTGACTCTCCAGCTGCCCAGGATCTCATGTTGCTTTCAGCCCTTCCTGATTCCTCCCTGCATCCTCATCTTCTCCCCAACAAGCCGAGAGACCCTGAAGGCTTTGCTGCTGAAAGTCCTGTCTCTTAGAACACTTCTAATAATTTTCTCATGTTCTGGTATTTTTAGATGCCAAGCCAGAAGTTTCACTGCGCAAGAAAAGAAAGCAATTTACAGCTTCGTGGAGAAACATAGCCACTTCCAGTTCATTTGTTTTTCATCTTTATTATCAACACGTTTGTCATCTCTCTGTAATTTATTCATTATCTTTAGTCAAGGAATGTGAAAGGGAGGGGTAGGAGCGAAGAAGGAGATAAGTGCACTTGTCAAAATGTGAAACAGATGCTCTAACAATGATGGGAGACAATTAATGTTCTCAGTAAGTATCAACAGGCAAGGTCCATGGATTGCTTCAAATTTCTGCAGCAAACAGCCTGTTGGAAAATGCAAATACAGAGGCTTTATTTTCCAGGCACGTGAGAGCATGTCTTGTTTGTAATGAGCTGTCCTGAGGAACTTCACGTTGCTGCTTGAAAGTGCGGCTGTTCTGATCATTGCTGGCCTAAATAATAACACAGTGACGAAGGGGAAGCTGTACGGCGGGTAACAGAACTAACGAACCTGTCACCGCTCAGTCCTCCCGGTTCAGACTCAGCATGCAAAGCAAAGCTTTTAGCACGTGTTTAACCTTGAGTTACTCAAAGTCAATAGCACATAAGTATGCACTTAAAGCTGAGCACATACTTTGTGATTGCCAGGGCAGGCATGCAACTAGCAAAGATCTTTGCGGCACTGGGGTCTTTCATTCCTTGCTGAGAAATCACCCTCGTGAGATAGCCCTCAGGGACGGCCACTCATCTGGTCTCCCATCCAGCACCAAAAAAAATCAGTACAGCCAAGGAGTTAGCATCAGGCTTCACTCTGTATCACTTCAGGGAATGCTGCTGCAAAAGCCAATTACAATAAATAAATATAATAAGACGGGGAAAAAAAATCAATAATGAATAGATGTGATCTAATTACTAACATTTGTAATAATAGTTTATTGTTCTATGCCACATGTAGCTTTCATCTTCTCTCTCTGCACTCTGTCAATTTAATTTTCCCTTTTGCTGTTCTGTTATCTAAAATGATCAAACACCTACCAAGCCCTGGAAAGTACACCAATTAGGAGCTGCATTTAAATCTGCTTGAATGTGCCTGTCACAAAGTTAATTGGAATAAACACATATTTGATATGATATTGTTTGAATTCTTCTCCAAGCCAGACTATCATCCATCACAAACTCTTTTTACTCATTTATATTCTTCTTCCTCTCACTTTTCCTCCTTTTATTTCATTACTGATAGAGTAATGATAGCAGACACCTACCTGAGAGGTCCTTCCTCTTCTTCCACCCAGTTCTCCCAGCAGCCCCTCCCCACCAGCTGGGCAGGAAGGGCAGGGGCACCACAGGGCAGCAGCTGAATCATGAGCCCTCTCAAGCACCCACGCAGCTTGCAGAAAGGGATTTCTTCACTAGGGAGCCACACTCAGGCCCTTGGATTTAAAAACCACCAATGAGTCTATCCAAAGCCTTGTTATACACAATATATGGCAATGAGTTCTATGGCAAACATAAATTACTACATTTTTACACGCTATGAAAAAGAAGACTTTTTTTCTGCTACCAGGTTGTAATGGTTTAACCCCAGCAGGCAACGAGGACCACGCAGCTGCTCACTCACTCCCCCTCGTTGGGATGGGGGAGAGAATCAGAAGAGCAAAAGTGAGGAAAAACTCGTGGGCTGAGATAAAGACAGTTTAACAGGTAAAGCAAAAGCCGCGCAAGCAAGCAAGGCAAAACAAGGAATTCATTCACTGCTTCCCATGGGCAGGCAGGTGTTCAGCCATCTCCAGGAAAGCAGAGCTCCACCACACATAACTGTTACGTCCTGCCCTTCCTTCTTCTTCCAGCTTTACATACTGAGCATGACGTCACATGGTATGGAGTATCTCTTTGGTCAGTTGGGGACAGCTGTCCTGGCTGTGTCCCCTTGCAACTTCTTGTGCCCTCCCAGCTCTCACTGGTGGGGCAGTGTGAGGAGCAGAAAAGGCCCTGACTGCCCAGCAACAACCAAAACCATCAGTGTTTTACCAACACCATATTCATCCCAAAGCCAAAACATAGCACTATATCAGCTGCTAGTAAGAAATTCCACTCTACCCCAGCTGAAACTGTGACACATATCTAATTACAAATGGGAGAAAATACGCATCAGCCAGATCAGACCATAACCAGACTTTAGTTAATGGCAGTCAGCAAATACTCTAATTTTCTTTTCAGTGCAATGACGTCAGCCCAGCTAGGCAGCAGCACTACAGGAATTAAGACAGTGTGTATGTTAGACTATGGCCACTATTTCATAAACTCTGGAAGCCAATTGCTAAGAAAAATTGGTAAGAAATGTCTGCAGCAACAGGAGCACTGAAGTTTGATCAGCATGTAAATCAATCGCTGCTTGAGAAAAACATGTCAAAACAGAAGTCCTTGTCATTGTACTGTTACTGGGTTTTGAGTCTTGGGGGTTTTCTGAGGTGACAAGATTCAACTAATCTAAAAAGAGCCAGCATGCTGATTTTCCTCTCTAGTGCCTTATCTTCTGGAATGAATCAGCTATCCAAATGCATGGCTGATTAAACTGCATTGCTATCACCGGACCTATATCAGGAACAAATTTGATTCAGGGGACGTATTATTCGTTTAAATGCTGGGGTATGACATTTTTAACCATGCAGATGTGACTTAAAATATTTACAGGGAAGCCATCTGGGAAAGGAAAGAGTATAGTTTTTCCCAGTCGTCATGTGTATGTGGCATCCATGCATGGCATGCAGTATGAAATCAGTGTGAAAAAATCCACCTCATCGTTCATAAAGGACACGGCAGTTCCTCTGCGTGCATGAAATGCGTATTTCTTCTCTAACGGTAGTTCAAGTATTGAGGTAATCTATTTTTCATTTTCAGCACAGACACATTTATTAGCAGAGTTAATAAGACAGTCTTTGTCAGAACATATTGTCTGTTGTCAAAATCTAAGGATTAACATTGTATTGCATGTCTGAATAGAATTACTTTCCCATAAGGTCTGCTCTACCAAGTTAGTTACATGGTCCAGCAGGTCTGGTGCCCTGCCAGATGGCAATAAATAAATAACAAATAAATACAATTTCAGAGAAAAGTTTAATTCTGGGACACCATCTCACTCCAACATGCATTATGTACCTTGATAACTGTTGCGGTACAGCACGTGGAAGGAAACATTTCCTTCCGACCTCTGCAGGCAATTAGTTTATGCCCTGAAACCTGGCATTTGACTCCCCTTATCTGCCAGGCATAGCTGCAAACACCATTATCGGAGATCCTTTCAGGATTGCAGCAGCCTTATCACATCTCCGATTATGATAAGGGAACAGTAAAGCATTCAGAAACCTCTGTAGTAATCCAGATGAATTAGATTTCAGTAATAAGAGCTTGATAAAGGAGCATGTTCTCCTACCCCCAATCACTCGTAAATATGTAGACTCTAATAACTAATTATCTTAGATTTTCAGGAGATTATTTTTCTGGGAATCTGTCAACAATGATTTTCTTTTAGATGTGGTCCTGGCTTCTCAGATAGAGTCAGTTCATGGTTTCCAGACGTTTGGTAAATGCCTGGAGGAAAGTCTTTTTTATGTGATGTGTCTCCCTCCATCTGAACTAATTAACTGCTACAAACACGGAAAATATCCATTTTGCCATGGTGTTGAACTTTTCGGATCTTTCCATTTGGAAGATCAGAAACAATCCAATCAAACTGCTTGCCACCTGGCTCCTCCACATCACTTTTTGCAGTGGAATTAAATAAAATTATCATTTCCAATTTGAAAATAAAAGTGGGAAATAATCATTCAACAGTGACCTGGATGGCCCTTTAATTAGTGCTCTCTGTTCGCCCAAAACACAACTGGTTTGATTTTGTGCTGGATTTCTGCTCCTAAAAGTGGCAAGTGCTGTGGATTCCCCCGGAGAGGCCTTGCGGGGAGGAGGGGAGGGGGGAAGCCAGGAGGATTGGTTTTTTTACCCCACAGCATCCCCTACTGTTGCTTTTAGGAATGGTACCGATTCACTTGAAAGTCTCTTTGCCTCGGTGCCCAGCCGGGAGGAGGGCAGGGCAGTCCCCGGGGCTTTTTAGCACGACCTGGAGGGGCAAGGGTGGAAAAATGGAAAGAGGTAGTGTTCCCAGGAGAATCGCTGGTGACTCTTAAAGGAAAGCTATTGCCCAAATAATTCAAAATAGTGTATGTTTCGGTACCATAAAAATCTCAATGACTGGACTAGCAATTTTCTAAGGAGCCTTGACCACTGCAAGGGACACTTGCTAATTTAAAACAGACCGTCTCAAGCCATTGCAGTTGTCCCAGTGAGCCCCATTCCCTTGCAGAGGAGATAGCCGTGTTTCTCTCAGTTATGTGACAGCTGTCAGCCCCAAGTCAGCTTCCAGGTGTGCATAGAAAAAATGAGCCCTTAAGTGCACTCCGCATTTTTTGGTTTGTTTTGTTTTGCAAATACCTGTATGCCTACTCAAAAATTTGGAAGATTTCTGAATACCTTAATACTGAAATGTACGCTCACAAAATCCTTTTCTCCCAAAGGAACCTGTAAACGCAACTTTCAATTTGCATTTCTAGGGATATCAAATTTTTTTCTTTATGTATGAACAAAAGTTTGCAAAATTTATATGCAGGTGGAGGCAGGGGTCTGAATATGCATCTACTGATTTCTTTGCATCTTGCTTTCCTTATCTATTAAATTGGGTTAACAGTACTTCTGCACCTCCCAGGAGTGCTGTGAAGCCTTAGCCATTAAAGTTTGTAAAGTATTTTGAGATCCTTGATGGCGGATACTCCTCAAGTGCAGAAACACATCACTCGATATATATGAATGGCAATTCACTCACAGCCTCAACGGTGTTCGGTAAGGGAGGAACTGAAGACTATCAAATGCTGCAGGCTCAAATGAAAGCGAGCTCATCAAAATAAATGATTTACCAGAGGCTTCCAAGTACCCTGCTTCCTACAGATGAGATGAAGAGTTCATCCCCTTCTCTGCTTGACAACAGAGAATAAGCCACAGCATTGCACATCACAAACAGTGGTTGCAGCATTCTTCTCTGTTGGAGAGTTTCACTTTATTGTACAGCCCCATTAACTGATGAATTGAGGTCAGAATGGTTCACGTTATCTCCGCAAGTACAGAAAAGAACTTGGCCCAAACATGGAAACCAAACAGACTTTCATCATGAAAAAGGGCTTAGGGATAGTGATACCTGTGAGTATTGCCTTATAAGAGTGTCTTTTTCTGCCCATTTGCTATTCTAATCAAAGGAAAAAGCTTGTGGAGAAAAAAAACCCACCTTTTTATTTTCGTGGAAGGGTCCACTTGTATTTCTGTCTGATCTACAGAAGGAAAGATTTCTGCATCCTCAGTTCTGGGAAAAGCAACCAATCTAAACTCTTTTCTAATTTTAGGGTTTTATACTGACACAGTCACCAGAGCCCCTTCTGCAGACAACCTAGCTCCTCGGAGCAGCAAAGTCTCTACCAGGTTCATGCATCCCCAGCACTCCTCAATTTCTGGAATAAAAAGTATTCACAAAATAGGACTTCTTGGTTTTGCTGAATCTATTCAGATTTTCTGCACCTACAAACCTGAAACCTAGACAGCACAAACTGACTCAATTTGCCTTTTGACAAAAAGAAATCTGATAATGAAATTTCTAACACTTCAGCTGGATTAGAACTAGTTCAGTCACACCCTACCTTGTGACAGGCCGGCTACTTTACATCTGAACCCAAGGAAACCTAGAAGAGCAGTTGCAGTTGCATAATTAGAAAAGAAGTGGGAAAACGATTTTAAACCAGACCAGGACATAGACATTTTGGAATTAATTTTTCTTTTATGCAGAAACAGTTAGTCCAACTCCAGGACAGCCCTGTACCCCCAGCTGGGTTCTGCAGCTTGAATCGCTTTTCATCCTGAGCATCACTGTAGCTGCCCGAGAGGAAAAATACCACTATATGGCTTACATAAGGGTGCTGTTCTCAAAGCCCAGTCCAAACTTCTTTTAAATCTGTGGCAACCTTTTAAACAGCTTTGAATCAGGAGTTTAGCTTTTAACTAATTCGCTAAACATATGGAGCTTCACAAGCCAAACTGACAGATGAGAGGTGCAACTTATTTCCTGAGCACCTTCAACTCCCATTGATCTACCAGATCAAGCTGAATGAATGCTTTTAGCTTGATTCTTACCCAAAATGCAAGCTGTCTGAATGATGTTTTTACCAGAAAGTTGGCATAAATGATTTGTAAACAAAAGAAATCTTCAAAACCGAGGAGGAGGATAGCATTCCCCTTCCCTTCTAGCTGTAATTTAGAGTTTGGGGGTTTTTTTTAATCTTTTTTTCATTCAAAAAATTCATGAGCATGCAACCTATTCCTTTTAGTCTTTTCTTTAAAGGAGATTAATTATTTCCATTGTTAACTAACAGGCTTTCTTCTAATTAAAAGAAATTATAAGGCATTCACCAGTGGCATTATTCTAGTCAATAAACTAATTATGGTTGTGGCAAATGAAGGAAAAGACATCAACAGATCTTAGGACCGTGATTTAGAAAACTTTAAGGATGTGATTTTCACATTCCTTGAAAAAGCAACGAAAAACCTACATGCACTTTTAGTCACTGTTCAGAATGTACAGAAAAATAATGAGTCCTTTGAAATGAGCATAGTGCCTCTGGAAATTTCTAGCTGCATTACCTACATTCACTTGGTGTATCCTATCCTTGTGATGTCATTTTGGTTGGAGCAGGAGGAGAGGAGAGGAGAGGGCTAAATGCCCCTTTTTCATTGCACTGTTGTCCTATAAAATTCCATTGCAGTTGCACCAAAATCATTCTATATAATGGAAGTGGTATTTTTTTTGCTTTCATAATAATACCAAAAAATAAATTTCAAGTGCTGTGAAGAATTCCATGATTTCTCCCTTAAAAATGCTAGTCATCCCCATCATCATCATGAAACATGTTCTTCACAACTTGGCAACGGGCTAAGAAAGTTGCATTAACTCTACTTTGCAAATAAAAATTTTGACAACTAGCATAGTGTGGTGTTTTGCTGGAAATCAAATATAAAGTCACTAGTCAACCCAGGCTTGAATTCAAAGGCAAGGACTTTACCTGCTATTTATTTGTTTTCTTGCTTCTGTCCATCTTTAAGCTGAGAACAGGTAAACATTACATAAAACCTTTTGATTCCCCTCAGCAGATATGCATCGGCTGCCCAGGGTAGACTTGTAGTCTACTGCAATGTACAGAAGAACTGGCTAATTGCTGGGTTGTGCAAATGCTTTTCTTTCTTTTTTTTTTTTTTTGTATTGCAGTGCCAACGTTGGCATAGTCCACAACTGCTTCTCATTCCTGGTGGTACTTCCTGTTTGAAGTCATTGCGGTGTTACAAGTGCTGGGCTGATCATATCCTCAAGCCTGGAAATGTTTTAAAAAGGGAGTGATGAAATAAGAGAGGGAAAAATGTTTAGTCTGGGTTTTGAAAACAGGTAACGCAGAATTATTCTTCACAATCCAAAGTATTCCAGCCATGCCACTAATACTTCTGCCTCCTTTTTTGATAGCCTGCCTCCCTCGTGACCTCATAAAAATCTTCCAAAGGCAAGCTGCGTTGGAAGGTATTTTAAGGTCATGTATACAATCAAACTATGTCAGATAACAGTAATAATACATGAAGTCATCATTAACACTCAATATCTATTTGATGATTTATGTATCAAAGCATAAAATTCACATTTATTGTTGGAGTTTTCTGCTAAAGTTTTAGCAATCCATTTTGAGACAACTAAATAGTAAGGAGAATAAGGTGCTAAGGTTGCTAAAAGTTCAGGAAATTTGCTGGGTAACAAGCATTTCTGAAAATCTTTTGGGGTATGTAGTGCACTCTTTGTGACCCACTAACTGACTCTGGACCTACGTAAAGTTTTGGAGTGGATAGGAAACTAGAACCGTTGCTAGCTGAAAGAGGATGATGCTGTTATTAATCTATTAAAAATGCAAAAAAAGAACCCAATTTTTTACTGTACCAGGCAGTTCTTTGATTTTCTAGGTTGCGTATGGAACTAGTTTGGATGACAGGCTGGAGGAAAACAAACTGAGACCTAATTTACTTTAACCATTACGAAGTAAAATTGCAATGAGGATAAGAGTCCGTGGTTTTCACATGAGAAAAAACAAACTAAAGACGAGCTGAAGTTTGTGGCTTCGCTAGGCCTTCCCAGCCACAGCGGCATGCCGTCAGCAGATCCAACAAAGACCAGAGCTGCGTGCTTACAGCATGTCCTGCATCTGCTCCTCAGCTCTGAGGGAAGATGTCACACAGCAACACTCACATTTTCCTGGATGCTTCAGAAAATGGGGAGGAACAGAAATTGTCTCTTTTCCTCAGCCTGTTTTCCTCCATCCTCCTCAGTTTACTATAGCATTTGTCTTTCCTGCTCTACAGATTAATCCTTCCAAACATTTCTCCTATGCCCATTTAACTTGCAGCACTGTCCACAGTGACTTTCCTGAAGCTGTTCGCTGTTGCTCGCAAGGTTATTTTCCCTGAAGTGGACCAGTGTCTGCAATCTCAGCCTGGATTACTGGCCTTATTTACGAGGCAATGGCAGACAACATGGCCTTTGATATTAAGCAATCCCCTTGGAATGCTGTCGGTGAATGTCTTTCTCTGTATTTATTGGTTTTCCTCTTTTCCTCCTACCTTCAAGTCACAGCTCAATTCTGACCCTTTCTGTACCTCATCTCTCATCTGCCCATGTTTTTCTATTCCTTCCCACTGTTTGCTCACTTACTGT
Organism: Anarhynchus alexandrinus; assembly: GCA_008711295.1. Lineage (NCBI taxonomy): Eukaryota > Metazoa > Chordata > Aves > Charadriiformes > Charadriidae > Anarhynchus > Anarhynchus alexandrinus. The sequence continues at coordinate 678,637 of VUYV01000100.1, read as the reverse complement.
TAATCCTTAGTCTCTTCTTACTCACGATCTCCCACGTCTCGCTTTTTATACAGTTTCCCTGACCCTTTGACAAAAACCTGTCATCTCTGTCCTCAGGAGTTACAACCTTAAATCCTGTCTAATCTAGTTCGCACTGACACAGCAGATCTCATCTCTGTCCTGACACAGCCGCCAGTCCTCTCCCTGTTGTGTCTCGATTTTCTCTCTCTTGACTTCGGCAGGGAAGTGCAGGGACCTCACATACAGAGGGAGAAGATTAGCTGAGATTTACATGTCTAAGTTCAGACGTGCTTCTCAAAATACCCAGCCAGCTGGGACTTAACTTTGGAAGAACATGAATTCCTTGGGTAACTCTGAATTAAACTGCAGGGTTTCCCAAGAATTGCAAGCTTTATACCACTCAGCTGAGTGGATTTGTCACTAACTCCCAGGTAAACTTTGGGAAGATTCACATACAGGATATTTCGTTTGCCTTTCCTGCTCAAGCAACCTTGATCTTGTCAACTTTCTGAGGGGCAGCTGGCCAGATAAAAAATTCCAAGTTGTAATGCTTTATTTTAAAGAAAGAAATCCTGTTTTCTCCCTTTTTTTTTTTTTTTAAATAATACCAGCAAGTGGAAGAAATAGATTTAATTTTGTCCTCCGCCTCAAAGAATACAAAGCTACATCTCTCAACCCTCAGAGACTACCCTAACAGAGCTTATTGTGTAATTTGTGATGAAGAGACATGAATTCTTGCCATCACTAGTCCATCTGTTACATAATTTAGGAAAGGATTCAAACTTTCTCTGAACAAAGCCTGAAAAAGCAAAGATGGAGGTTGTTCCGAATGCTGGTTTGCAGTGCAGCCCCACACGCACTTGGAGCGTCCAGCAGAGCAAGGAAGCCCCTTGTGCTGCAGAGATGAAAAGCAGGTGGTGGAGGCGATCTCAGAAATACCCCAGAGCTATGGCTCGAGTTCCACTTGTACAGCGCCAGGCTGCCTTTAAGATCTTTTATGTATATATTGACCAGTTCCTTGCTCATCTTTACCTATCAGATTTCCTGTAGGCATCACTGTGAACATGAAGCTGAAAGAAGGCTGTAACAGCAAAGTCTCCGCTGACTGCTTGAACTGCTCTGTGAAAGCGTAAGCGAGCAAATGAAAACACAGAGAGATTTTTGTGATTAAAAACCAGACAATTAAGCCAGCCTTATGGAGTAATGCAAGTTAGTAAGAGCTAAGACTGGGGTGAAAGGGCAAAAGCAAGATAGGGTTCAAAGGTGAGGACAAGAAGCTTAAAAGCACGCTGGAGTATGGCCAGTCAGTGAAGGGTGTGAAGAAATGACGCGATCTGAAAGACAGCGCAGCCAAAATGTCCTTGCTGCTCAGGTGCGTTATTATTTGTATCACACTCCCACCCAGAGGCTCCACGTAAATATTCATGGCCCCATTGCGCTACATATTGCACAAACACGGCGAACGACAGCGCAAGCCAAAATCACAGGAATAAGCAGAGAAAAAGCATCGGCACTGCAGCATGTAGGAGGCAGAGCTCTGGACGAGCGGGGAGCGAAGTGAAAAGGTTTCACGCCAGAATGACTCTGGGTTTTCTCCAAAGGATCATGAACCTCTCAACGAACTTGCAGCCCAGTGAGTTCCGTGTAGTTCCAGGTGCTGTAATGAATGTTTCACAGAGAGATAATTAACCCCCCTCACCCCAAAGCTCCGCAGTGCTGATGCTTTCCAGCACAATCTGTCCATGACACCATGGTAGAGTGCAGAGCCAGCTTTATTATTTCAGTTTGTTCTGTTCCTTTTTTACTGCTACTGCTCTCTAAGGTTAATTGTATTCCCTGTGCTGATGCACAGTGGTATCTATACATAGACCTCACTGTATGGATTCTTTCTTTTCTTTTTCTTTTTTTTTTCCCCTTTTTAATCAATAAGGAGTTCAAACACTATGCAGCTTTCTCAATAAAATGCCAGGAGTCATCCAGTGAAGTGGGAGAGGGCAAGAGTAAAGGAGCAAACCCTTGACCCTCTCTGACTCAGCCCACTCTTTGCTTGGTTTCGAAAAGAATTCAGAGCAGATGAAAGAAAAGACACAGAATCACCCAAATGCAAACCTTTTCCTCGTGAAAGGTGGGAAGTAGTAGACGGTAGCATGTGCCACTGCCCTGGTTCCTATATCTCAGTCTGCTTCCAGACTGAAGTCCGAGACCCAGCAAAGTAGTCAGGCCATTCCTTCTTTCTTCAGGCTCCTAAGTTCATGTTCACTTCAGAGCTATTTGGGACACCAGACCAGTGGGAGCCTCATCAGTGATTCAGAGATACACCCTTTCTGGGATGGGCTTCAGCCACTGTGACCGCATCCATACCAGCAGTAGCACACAGACCTGATCTTTTTCTACCCCACCTGAAGTATCTGGAAGAAGCATCTGGAAGTATCTGGAGAAGCAGAAAGGACAAGATGGGTGCCTTGTAAATGTGGTCCTGTTACATAGGCTAAGTGAAATCCCAGCTCTGTGTCTACATTGGAGGCTCAGGTTCACCAAATGCTAATGCAACCCTTCTGCTGGCTCAGCTACCTTCTTGCATTGAATGCATACCAGACTACAGCATACATGATGAAAAGAGAACCAATGGTGCCTCTCAAGATTAAGAGCCAGCAGAAGGAATGGGTCACAATGTCACCATGTCCACAGCAGCCCACAACCAGCTGAGGGGAGTATGACAGAAGTATGTCTTTTACCCTCTTGAAGAACGAGACAAGAGCTCTGTCAACGAATGTCAGTCTGTCCACGTGGCTGCTCACAGTGCTGGTGCTGCACAGTGCCACTGTGCCTCAGACATGACGTCCTGTAAATCTGTGGCTCTGGTACATGCTTTGCAGCCAGTTGCTTGCTTTCTCTGTATCACTTCCTTGGAGGTCCCCAAACAGGCACAAAGACAACCAAGTTCATATGCCAGTGTGCAACATTATTACAAAGTCCAAAAATGGAAAGATTATGGCAGATTCACTTCAGCACAGTGGAAAAAATATCTTTCTCCTATTATTATAGCACACCCAGGTGCATTGGGAGAGATTTATTCCAGTCTCCAATAAAACTATCATTAGGGTCTGGTGGAGGCTAAATGGACCATCAGACCATTCTACCCTGATGACTGTTACCGTATGTTTTCCAAGATAACCAACTAACACTGCTCACCATTAGCAAGTATCTTTGATTTATATTTTAATTTCATTTTGTGGGGGAAAATATTGCGGTAATTTAACAGAGACCCATAACATATTCATTGTGGTACGCAGGGAAGAGGTAAATCAGATGATTCATTTCATGCAGAAATCAACCCATACTGAAAATAAACAACCACCACTGGTCCCTTTCGGATGGTTGAGCTCCCTTGTTTTGGAACAGTTAATACTGAACTTGAACAAATCTCTCCTTGTTTAAAAGTTTAGATTTGAGGAACAGACCAAGATAGATGGTTTCTTTCTCTGTAAGCTATTGATTAATGGATTGTACTAAATGGTGTGACATGCCCTTTAAATGGAATTTACAAGTAATATATTGTATGGCAACTGCATTATTAATGATTTTGATACCTGGTATTTGTGTCTTCCTACTCTGAGCTCTTCTTATTTATCCTGGTGAAGGTGGAGGGCAAAAGCTGGCTCCCCCCAGCTTGCTGGGCTTTGTTCTCGCAATCATATATATTCCGAAGCTTATTCTCATTATTCACATTACATCTAGCCTGACACTTTTCCTGACTATATGCCAGCACAAGAAGGCCAAAAAAAAAAATAAATCTTCCTTTGCAAGAGAATCGCCAAAGCCTTTAGATAAATATATCTATGTAAGAATTGAAGATGGCCGGAGAGCTCATTCTCCTCATTATTAAAAGATGTTTACAGTCCCACATAAAAGCAAGCAGAGAGAATGAAATCTTGTTATTTATTTTTTCCATTTAAAACTTTCTGTGCTTATTTTTCCTGCACTTTGAGAGGCAGCCTGCACTGCAAATGTACTGGTGTGTTTACCAAGTGGTAGACTTATGCATGGAAGACTGAAATGAAGGGCAAAGGGAAATTAAAAACCAATTAAACAAGAAGGCAAACTCAAACAACAATATTGTTCCGTTGATATTATTCAGTCTTTCATGAAGGAGAGAATCATGAACTCCCAGAAATGGAAAGATAATCCACAGAAAATAAAGACATTGAAGAAAAGATGTGTTTAGTCTTCACCAGCAAAGGCGTTAGAGAGGTGTTTATTTCAGACCCTTTCTTTTCTTAACAAAGAAAGATGCTGTTAGCAGCTGAGATGTTAGAAGAGAAAATATACTATCAAACTGATAAATTAAACAACAATGAATCATCAGAGTCTGGTGTAACTGCTGAGGAAACATCCGACAGAAGTAACTGGCAAAAGCATGAGGGGCACAACCTACTCATTAAGATATTAAGTCACTCCATCAAAACCAAGGACCCGGCTTGTAACTGGTAATAACATATAGCGGTTTTACTGAATACTAACTGATATCAGGTATTGAAATCTGTCTTTGCTTAAAGAGCTCAGGACGATCCTAGGAATGACAGATTAGAGCTGCCACCTCTTCAAAGCATCCTTACGTCAGCATACGCATTGAGATGAACAGGATATGATAAGGACTGGAAGTAACTTGAAGTCAGAAGTCCCATTCTTCAGGAAGCTGTAAATTTGTAAAAATATTTTACAAATTTCAGAATGAATGTTGTAGCTTCCAGAAAGAGAGAATTGGAAGTAAAGTCCATAAGCGATGGTCTGAAATAATCAAAACAATTCAGTGTTGTGGTTTTCAGGAGGTCTCAGTTCACCTCTGTTTCCAGGTTCCAACCCTGCCGGACCTAGGGAACAGACTGGGAACCACGTGGGAACAAACTCTGGGAACTGTATCCAGAGATGGACACCAGAGTCAGGAAGTCAGAGATCTTCTGTGTTCAGCTCAGCAGCAGGGAGCGGGGAAGTCTGATCCTTTGAGCCAGTCTCGGTGGTGATTTTGCCTCAGGATGGAACATGCTTGAAACTCAGGCTCCAGGTGAGGAAGCCAGCCAAGCTAGATTTTTTTATTGAAAACAAATTTCCCCCCTACCTCCCCCCCAAAAAAGTCAGACTTTTTTTTTAGATGGAAATAAGAATGCTATTGAACAACAGATTTTATTTTCACCCTTGCCAACCTCCTTGTAACGTTTCTCTTGTTTTTCCAATAGAGAAAGGGATAATGAGGAGAGAAGTAATTACTGTTCGTGACCAGCTAGTGTGAAAGTGTGGGTGTGCTCTCCGCTGAGGTTGTCAGTATACAAACTTACATCCTATGTAATAATTATATTGTTCTACCTTTTGCCATAGTGTGACATACAAAATCTCAGTATGTCAGGAGACCGCTAGAAGAAGAATAAATATTGAACAGGGCTGTAAAAGCTTTGAACAATGCATTAAAAATAGATACAATTCAATATTCATCAAAGTAATTTCAGGAACAATTGCCGCATTCCAAGAATAAATATTACTTACAAGCATTTAATTTGTCTAGAGAGAATTTTTTAAACCTTTAATGTCTTAGCAAAACTCATGAGAACTACATCTTTTAAAAATTAAACCAGAGAAGCTAGATTTTTCTCAACCAGTTCTGTAGTCTCCAAGCAGTGCTTGAACAACAGTCCACTGAAGACGCTAGAAACAGTTCCATGAACTTCAGTGGGACTGTTCGCATATTGTGCACCACTGCAAGCAAAGAAGGCTTGACAGCTAAGAAGATGGGCTTTTAAGCCTAATTGGCTTCTCAGGTGCTTTTATGCAAAAGCTGAATTTTCTTGAATCCATATATTGAGTGGAATGTATTGAATTTTCTTAAAGTAGAGATTATTTTGGCCTTTGTTTTTGCATCATTAAGCAGGTTTGCTTTTCTGTTTAACATGGTTTTTATACTTCTTTCAACAGCTTTGTAAGTGTCCTCCACGTTCTAGTTCAATGTCAAACTACCTGAGATACCGGCCGTGTTTAGGCGCGCAAAGCTTCATCTGTCAGAGATATAGAAAACATCACAATCAAAATGAAGTGTTACTCCCAAAGCGACAGTGTACATGGGAGTTTAGATAAAAGATTCCCATTATGAAAGAAATTTGCTATTTTTGTAGACTCCATGAACAGAATTGGATAAAATAAGTCATCACCTGATATGTAAGCCCAGACTATACAGAAACTGACACAAACTCTTGAGTTTTGAAAAATTGTTTAAAGTCTGTATGCAAGTTATTTTAATCAATCGCTTTTTACAATCTTTATTTATTCTCAAACAAAATAAAAATCTTGGGAATCTTTCAGTCTGTTTGGAGACCATAAGTATCAGAATTTTAAAATTTTTTTTTTAAATAAACATGGTATCGTGGAATTTTCACATCGCTAATAAAAATACAATAAAAATCATGGTTTCTGACCTATCAATGAAAAGAAATAGAAAAAAAAAGCCTTGTAAAAATATTATGACTATAAGAGTGTCTAAACATCTGAACTTGCTAAGCATGGGAGTTTTGTCATGTTTTATCTTCTTATCTGCAGTTTTCTTACAGTAACTCATTATTTTGAATGGATTTCATTGATTTTTGAATTAAAGATAAATGGTGAAGTTGGAAACCTTTTTTCCCCTCTTTAAACTGAAGTAACAATACTAATTCAGGAACATGATCATCTTTCCAAAAGTGTGCTATTTCCTTATTATTCACAAGACTGGTATAATAGAAATCAACAAAGTAAGTTTACCGATGGAATCACTTTCAGAAAGAAGTATAAACAATCATGTATATTTAATTACTTTTTCTAACACCAGATACCAGAGTGAAGAAATGTATTTCTTTCATTAACCTGCCCAGTCCTACGCTCCAGATTACCACTAAACAGAGCCTAATATATTTACGTGTTGAGTCCAGAGCTTCCAAAGGCCCACAAAGAAAAATAAAAAATAGTCTCCTCTACCCCGAGTTTTCTCATTTGCTTATTAAAACAATGTGAAAAGTCAGATTATTGTCTTCAAGAAGTTACCTATTAATAAATTATCCTGATTTAGCAGCATTACAAGTTGAACATACGTGCAAATAAAAAAAAAGAAGTTTATTATAGACCTCCCTACAATCACTTATTTCCATTCACCTATAATCCACTCCTTTGACCCAAATGATCTCTTTCTAAACTGATTTTATACACACTCTCTAAAGATTTCTTTTTCAAGGAACAATACTTGTAAAGGAGTGAAGATTTTCTGAGGCTCAGCTTACGCAGGAAACAAAATATAAATTCTACACAAATATATACACAAAACCACACATACATGCAGCCAATATACAATAAGCAGAAGTTTGTGGGTGCTTCACTGAAGAAATAAGGGTGTTTAAAATCCAAATTACCAGCTTTGGACCAAATATAGCCTTCTGTGGGCAAACACGGGTCTCATTGCCACATAATTTGGTGGTGAGATGCATGCAGTGCGACATACATTCCCAGTACTATTCCCATTAAACAGGTAACTATATATCGTAGTAAGGCATGGCCATAGTCAGCACCCCAGTGACAAGGTCTCACAATCTGTGAAGTGGCCGTGGCAACTGGACTACCTTTCCAATTCTTATTTTATCTTGTCATAAAGCATTAGCAGAAAATGCTTTTCTGTGATACTTTTTCCATGATAAAAATGTTGATTTCAAAAGGATTTCATTTTCAAGAGAAAGGAGCCAGCACTTTTTGATATCATGAGAATGCCCCATTTCTTTCAGAGGGAAAAGTTTTCTCTTTGGAACTAACATATTTTTGTGTACCTTTAAAAGAAAAATGCAAAGGCAGAACAAAACACTAAAATCAGCCTGAGACAATCACTTTCTCTTTCATGGGACATATAAAGAAAATACGCATACATATGTGAAAATACTAAAAACAATATATATTTCATCCCCTTTGGGAATGGAAGAAAACTATGGGCTATGATCAATGCATAGCTAGCCAGGATAATGTAGGACTGAGATAACACTGACAAAGCAATTCAGAGAGATGCAAACCCGATAATCCCAAACAGGCTGTCTGTGGTATGCAGAGGGGCAGTCCTGGCCAGGGCAGGCAATCCCCCACAGCAGGGTGATACACGGGCAGCATTGCTGCTTACCGGCCTCCGCTGGCTCCTGCAGGGCTGACACAAGCAATTGACCCGCAAAGCCCTCAACACCCACCAGCGCCCACCCTTCACGCGCAGGCTGGACTGTAAGCCCAGCTATGGGGAGCAGAGGATGCTGTACAGCACCAGCTCTGACCACGGGGAAAGTCTGCTGCTCCTCTAACTTGTCTGTCGCAAGCAATTTGCTCCCACATCACAGAATCATAGAATGGTTTAGGTTGGAAAGGACCTTGAAGATCATCTAGTCCAACCCCCCTGCCATAGGCAGGGACACCTCCTACTAGACCAGGCTGCCCAAGGCCACGTCCAGCCTGGCCTTGAACACCTCCAGGGATGGGGCCTCAACAACCTCTCTGGGCAACCTGTTCCAGTGCCTCACCACCCTCAAAGTGAAAAACTTCTTCCTAATGTTCAATCTAAACCTGCCCTCTTCCAGTTTGAAGCCATTCCCCCTCGTCCTATCACTACATGCCCTAGTAAAAAGTCCTTCCCCAGCTCTCCTGTAGGCCCCCCTTTAGGTACTGGAAGGCCACAATAAGATCTCCCCGGAGCCTTCTCTTCTCCAGGCTGAACAGCCCCAACTCTTTCAGCCTCTCCTCATAGGAGAGGTGCTCCAGCCCTTGGATCATCCTCGTGGCTCTCCTCTGGACACACTCCAGCAGGTCCATGAGAAAAGCTGTGTGTAGGTGGAAGTGAGTCAAGTCTTGTATGTTAGCAAGCCACGCTGTACCAAGATCTATAGGTAAGAAATACCCAATTGCATTTAAGACACAAGCTCAGTCCCAACTGCTTCAAGACCTCAGGCAAAAGATGTTCAGCCTTTCTTCTGCTCCACCCCAATGAGCCACCGCATGCTGACCGCTCAGCCACTGGCTTGCACTGAAGGATAGCCAGCAAATTACTGCAATATCATCACAATTAACGCCGCACTAAGAGTGATGTGTCTGCAATACTAATTAACTTTAGGAATACTAATTAACTCTAGGAACCGTGCTCTGCCCCACTTGCCCAGAGCGATAATCCGAAACACACTGTCTGTGGTGGGCAGAGGGGCAGCCCTGACCAGGGCAAGCAATCCCCCACAGCCCTCAGTAGGGTGACAATGGCCCCATGGTGCTCTGCCCACAAGGACGGGCCATCCCCTTCCTTTGGCTTCAAGAAGAAGGAGTTATCTCCCTTTTCCCAGGAAGCCGAAGGTCAGGGAACATCTGCATTTAAATGGAAAACAGTTACAGTGCTAACATCAGGAGCAGCTCATAATTAGGGATTATTAGCCCAGCAATATGGAATGATTGATACTGAGTTAAAGCTAATGACTTTAAAGATGATTAGGCCATTCTGTCACCAGTTGTTTACTCTGTCTATAGACACAAAAATCCGTTCACTTTAACCACTGCAGAGCTCTGTGTGATGCCTTATGTAGGTAGGAAAGAGCACAAGTTGCGATGCTGTAACACACTCTATCACATAAGGTGAGCACATAGGAGATATATGTTGAAACCGAAGGGAAAGCCTGCCATTTATATAGGTAAGCAAGCTGCAGCACAGCTGAGGATTGTTTTCACTGTCTATTTGGGGAGTTTCTGCAGCAAACTCGAGTGCCACACCTGAAGCCTCTGAGGTTTGAGCTGAATTTACTGTTTTCAATGGTTATAAGAACTTATTTTTCCGTTCCATGTTTCCATTTGAAGCAAAGTTCAGAAAATGTTTGGAGACAAAAATGTGCAAGCAAAAAGACAAAAAAGCCTGTCTAGGTGAAAATACCTGAATGTACATAAATGAGGTGGTACAACACTATAACTTCTGAAGGAAATTCAGTCTTGTGACCTGCTTCAATACAGAGCAAGAGCACCCACTTGTACTTTCAAAAGCAACAAGCCTTAATCACCTACTTAAGAAAAACGTGTTCTTACATGCTTCCCTGAATGGAGGGGAAAAAAATCTTACCTCTCTAAGTGCCTTGCTGAACCAAATCTTCAGGAACTACCTTCAAGCAATTGCAAACGGATGCTGAGTGAATGCTGAGTCAGCAGAACTGCTGGGGCTCCTGGGCCTGCTTCTAGAAATCAAGCAGAAATCGGCAAAACCCAGCTGTTCTACATATGCCCCAAGGGGCAGGAGACATCTTCCAGTCTCACCTGTGAATTCTTAATTGCTTAAGATGTGCCACACACCCCAGTTGCTTTACACCCCGAGCTCATGATATGTGAGCTGGACATTGGCATTGCAGATGAAGGGTTCCCCACTCCAGCAATGTGGAAATAATCAGGGGAGATGGTGCACTGGAGGGCAGCCCCCAGAGGGAGAAGGGAGGAGGCAGGGAAGGAGCCCTACGCCATCTGTCATTGCTGCAGCCGCCTCACAGGAGACAACCTTGTAATAGAAGCTGGCTAATTTCTTTAAAAGTATCTCATTAGTCCCTCCCTTCCAGAGCTGCCTCTCTATTAAAACGTGATAAATGAATTCTGCCATTCCCAGTTCCAGCCTGTCCCCTTAGCAAAATGAAGATGAGTCATGCTGGCCAGGACTCAAGATAGAGATAATTATACAGGGGCCAGGGGAAGTATTTCATTTGCCGACTGCAGAGCTGCTCTATCAGCAGTAGAGATGGGATATCCCATCCCTCCCACTGCTCGAGGAAAAGCTGGACAGAGAATAGGAGGGTATGGAAAATCCATGTTACCTAGTGAAAATATTCTATACACACTCTCTGCATAACACTTTATTGTAACTTACACATGACTGACCAGGAGCAATGTATATGAGCAGTCTGATACTGGGACCGGATTTCAGTGTTGTGCAGGTCTTCCTTTTTCAGTTCCCAGCTGTGGTCATGCAACAACCCCTGTGTGCAGGAGGGTGTCTACTAGTGCTACCCAAAGATGTACGCACCGGCATGAGCATCATCTTTACCTGTTTGCGAGGGTGCCTGGCGGCTCCGGCTGTGCAGAAAGGACACACCAGAGGGCCGCAGCCAAGGCCCTGACCTCCCTCTCTGCAGTGGGTAGTCGCTTCTGAGACAGCAACTTATTCCCTCTCTGCACACTGCGTGGATAGTTTTGATGAGGGAGTCGGCATATAAGGGGATGCCCTTTGCATCCCTGAAGGAATAAAGAAGGATCAATATTAAAACCTACAGATCAAGTTGTGATGTTCTTACTATAACTCACCCTGAAACACTGAAATATACTAAGAAAAACTTCAAAATTCAAGAAAGCAGATTCTACCCTGTATATAGGATTGTCCTTCCTACCTCTCACCATGCACCTGGCAATAGAGGGGAATTTATGACTGAAATTTGAATTTCTACTTTCCTTCCTCTGCTTGCACACACAGAAACACATTTCCGACTTCCATCACACACAAACACACTCTGCTGTCTTCCACCAGGCACTTCATTTCTGGCAGGCAGCTTATGGGTCATAATGAATCTGAGAATTTGACTGATTTTGCTTTTAGCACTTTGCCCTCTTAAACACTGACAGCATCTCAGAGCCTCTGCTACTTTTCACAGCCAGTTAAGCGATGCATTGATGTCTCGCCAGCTACATTCCGTTTTGTGCAAGAGAGAAACATCTTCTAGATGCGCTGGATTTTAATTGAGTGAGGAAGGAAACGCAAAAAATTATACGATGAGTAATCCGAGAAACAAATTGCCATATTTTATCCACCCTAACTTAAGTTAGTGTCAGCATAAATAAAACAACCCTCTTCCCTCCCATAATCACTATCCTCCCTTCTTTTTCTCAGAACAAGTACTAGCTGAGATTAGAGTTAAAAGATACATACTTTCATTTTTATTGCTTAAATTTATATGATGTATTTCATGTATATCAGAAAGACAGCCACCTCAGGGAAAGTCTTGGTATTTTCCACTGTTCTACAGTGCAATAGGTGAGAGAAAATTAAATTAACACCAAATGTCGTATATGCTTGAATAATGGCCGTTCCTCGTACTTCCCACTCCCCAATCTTCACCCTTAATCAGAAGCAGAGCCATTCCGTGCATGTACACTGCCTGTAGCAGGCAGGGCCACTCGCGTGTGTCACACAGCATACCTGGACAGAATCTTCCAGAGTGAAGTCTGCCCAGGAAACCTGGGCTTGCAGCTAATCTCTGGTAGAATTAACATTGAAATCTGCAATCAAGAGATCAAGTAACTTTGAAAAATTTGTCTAACAGTTAAAAAAACCCTCAAACTAACAATAGTACTGGTGTACCCACTCCTTTCTGATCTGCCCTATTTTATTTTTCTTTTTTGGTATATTCTTCCATATAGAAAGAGTCTTTTCAGGCTAACACAGTCATTGCACTAAACAAGAAGATCAGCACATGTGAGAAAGCATAGTTCGGGTGGGTGATTCACCATGTAACAAAGAAAAAGGAAGAAGAAATTGCGAAGGCAAATATCTCTGATCCTCTCAAAGACGTCTCTCCATCTGTCTGTCCTAATCATTGCATTTACTATCCAGAAAGCTGCTTCAGCGAGTGAAGAGTAATTGTGCAGCCTGCACAGAGTAACTGTATAGCTTGTCCAAGAACGTGTAGAGGTCAAACTCTACCAACATCCAGGAGACCTTTCCCACACCACACCCAAACTGGCTGGTTGCCTTTTGGCTGAACCAGAGTCATACAACGACCTCATTGTTGCCATCTGTAGAAGCAAAGACTGCTAGGGAGTCCTAGGGAATGCAAGGGGTAGAAACCAGTGTCATCACATCTAAGCAAATATAAAATACACAGCTGTGTAAATGAGATGCAAAACCTAGAATGGAGAGGTCATAATCCATTTAGAGAAAGAGGGGGAAAGAGATAGCAGATGGGAGGAGGTTGCTACCACTAAGACAATTCACCTGGTTTAGAGTCTGCTCTCAAGTTCGCCCTTGAAATGAGCAGAGCCAAGACAAATTGTTCCAATGGCTTAAAAATTATTGACCTCTGGTACTCAGATGCAAAGTAAAAGCCATGGGTGGCAATGCTCTGCTGGTTTCAATTAAAGGTTTGAACACAGTTCCCATGCCCTTCCAAGATAATATCCTAATCACTGGCCTCTAGGAGAGCTCTACTTCCATCTCCAAATCTGTTCTATATGGTGTGAAATAGCCACTGGGGTTTGGAAATGAAACCTCCTTATTGCGGTTTGCTAATTCCCCAGCTGCTCAGCCATCCATACATTCTTTCTAGGTTTTCTTCCATATTCACTTTATGCAATGTTATACAATACGTCTTCTCTATGGATACTTGAAGAACTCATTACCTTTTTGTGTATTTGCATGCTCCAAATTGAGGTTCACGTGTTCACCTTTACCAGAATAGAATGAGAAAAGTGGAAGGTGATGCATTATTGCAAGGTATTCTCTAACTTGCACATACATTCAATTTAGAAAGGGGCTATGCTCAGAGGTGTTAAAAGGTTGCTGGCTTCTGAGTGCATTTGGGAAGTTCACAACAGAGAGCTGCTGTTTGATCTCTTCTGGAAATGTCTTTTCTGTCTTTAATAAAGGCAAATCTATGCTAAGAATCCAGGTGGGTGATTTGTGAATTTTCAGTACACTGCTGCCTCTGTTAAACCTCCGCAGGTTAAACCTCCAGATCTGTAATTTTAGATTCCCTCCTTATATTAACTTTCCTAGGTATATGGCATAACCCACTACTTATGTTTTCATTTAATAGTTTCAGTCTATATCCCCATTAAAAAGGTTTCACCTAGAAGACATGTATACACAGGAAACTACATAGAGATCCATTTATCTGTCTCAGGGGGATGAAGAGCGAAGTAAATGACGACAGAATATGAGTCAGTATCTCTGGATTGGCTGAATATTTCAAATCTGATTGCTTGAAGCTAGGTGCCAATCCCTTTATTCAGAAGAGAACCTGTGCGTTGCACTTGGGCTGTACATTTTGCTTTTATCATCAGCTGCACAGAAAATATAATTGAAGACAGGAGGAACTGAGTATTTTTGAACCAAGCTTTTATAAGGAATTCCATATAAGAATTTGAGAATTGTTTCTCCCACATAACGCAGTGGCCGAGAACCTGTGTGCCCTGCATCCCTTCATCTCTCCCTCCAATTCTCCCATCCTGTGCAAGACACCTGTGACACTGAGGCAGCATAAAGGGGCTGTATGAAACGCCCATGAGCAGGAGACTCTCCAACTGGTAGGAAAGTCCCTTTCAGTCACAGCCATCACAAGCTGACTCTTGCCCTGTGGCTCTTCCCTGGCTTGGTGATATCTCAGGGCCAGAGGCTGTGACAGAGAGGAGTTATGATGAGCATTTTTGTTGGCACAGAGTCCATTCAAGGATTTCAGCTAAGCAATGGAATTAGAGCAGCCCAGGTGAGCGACATATGCATTTGGGCTGGCCCTGCTCATAAGGGAAATGTAAATGCTCTCATCAACATTTCAGTGAGATTACAGAGGGTGGGTGATGTGAGCATGCCTTGATGTGTCAAAGGAAATCCCTCAATTTCCATTTTTTGCCCAGAACTTGCATCAGTATTTATAAGCAATTCCATTTTTATTCTAAAATATTATGACCAATACAATCATACCACTTCTGTTTTCCCTCCACGCCTCCCTACATTTTCATGGAGCAAGATACCCTCAAGTGGGAATGAGAACACAGAACAGGCAGTGAATTAAAGCACAGTTTAAAAAAAAAAAAGGAAAAAGAATAAAAAAATATTTTCTGCTACATTTTATCATTCTTATTCTGCAAATGTATGCATAGTCAAGAATTATTAGAAATGAGGCACAGACCCTGAGTGGAAAAAACCCCTCATATATGTATATGTAGGTGTGTTTTTATATATATATGTGTGTGTGTGTGTGTGTGTTTATATTGTAAGCAAAGCTGCCATCATTTTCACTAATCGCAGCCATTCTGGGTAGAGGTCCAATCTGTGGCCAGTCCTGCTTCAGGACAGGCTGCAGCTATTACCACCTTGAGAAATTACCATTGCCACAACCACTGACACATTTTTCCAATTAGTTTGAGGGAGGAAATGAGGCATTTTTCTTCGTTAATGCCTCTCTCTCTTCCTCTCCTTGCCCATCCATTTTATGCTTCCTGATGGTGCTCAGGAGGCCATCGGGTTCCCTCCAGCACACTTCCTGCTTCCACCCAGCAGGAATAAACTGTTACCGCTTTGTTTGAAATGATTCCTGAGAAGTCTGATTCCTCTCACCAAAATGTGAATAATTGTAGCATTTGACTCTCAGCTTCCTCCTCAGGGATCCTTCTGAGTTAAACAGTTATTGAATTTATCCTGACAGGGACTGCCAAAGAAAACTTTATTTGAAGGACAGAGGGGGGAACAAACTGTTTGCTGAACTGAAAAAAAGTTTGAAATACTATAAAGGGAGAGGAAAAGTCCCGTAATGGAAGGTGGAAATCTGGGACAGACAAATCAGGCCATAAAATGTAAGATCAACACAGCAGTGGGAAGCAGGAAAGCATATCCTGGTCCAAACATACCAAAGAAAGATTATTACACACACTGACCTCAGATGTCATATACAACATGCATCTGCAAAGCACCTCATACTTCAAAGTCCCACATTACACTAAGCTCAACAAGTCCATGTTGGAAAAGAAGAGGCCCTGAGTCAACACTGTTAAGTGTTCAGTGTATGAATCTACGATACAGACATCCTCAACCCCATGCATCCACTCTTTCATTTCCAAACTAAGGCCACCGCCTTTCCCATTTTAAACAACGAGAATGTGGTTCTAAGTCAGGAAAATGAGGTCATCTCATTCAACACACCTGCATAATGTATGCCTGTTAATCACACAACATCCAGTCGAGCGAAGAGACAGAAAAGCATGGCAGAAGCAGCACAGCTTTAAGAAAGGCAGCTTAGCTCTCTTTTGGCCCATGCACCGTCAAGTACTAACAAGGCTCCATGAATAACAGAAAAGTGCTGGTGAGCTCCATCAAGACAGGTGACTTTAAATTTCACCCTCACTTACAAGTGCAAAGCTTAGATGTGATTTTCATCCCTTCTGGTTTCCATCTGAACAAGGCGAGCATAAGGACTTGAGAGAAGGTTGCTCTCCAGGTGTTCTAGCAACAGCTGTCTGTAAAAGGTGTGAGAGATTTTACAACAAAGCCTACTTTCCATTAGATTTTTGGCTTAGCTGTGAAACTGGTAGGTGGTCCCCAACACTGAGTAGTAACGTCACACTTTGGCTTCCACATAAACTGAGTGTAACCTGCCAATAGTAACGACACAGTAGCAAAAGCCTACTAGAGGATGCCTTTTTTCATGCGAGCAGGTCAAACGATAGCAGGTAACATACAGTCCTCTTGCTGCAAGTGACTGGGAAGCAAAAGACTTTCAGCTTTATCTTAGCAGCCCACCTTTCCAGGTGTTTCCCCATAGTAACAAAACGTGTGTATATGCAACAGTGGGCTGTAAGAATTTTCTCTGCCTTTGCGGGAATACCATGATCCCTATATACATTACCATGGTAGCCAGGAATGGCAGGTACCTTACTGACTGAAGTACTTCAGACCTGCATTGCCACAAAAACTGAGTGTCTCACAAAATGATTGAAGTATATATCCTCACATTTCTCTAGTCATGTAAAGAAAAGCTACTGCCACCCTGTAACTTAGCCTAATAAGAGTGAAACAATGATCAGACATGTGAAAGACGTGGGAAACAACCATCAGAGATGGGCCCTGTCTCCTGCCCCATTCTATATACTAGAACATTAGAGGTACCCCCCATCCCCCATCTGCAAGCACTCACAAGAACCCTGACCAAGAACATCTGTGTCTCCATCGGCTGTCAGGTGTTTTGTACGGTAAGAACCAAGGCTGTGCCCTGGGCGCCAGGAGAATGGCCAACATCACCATCGTGCTGCTCCACACTCATGGCTTTTCAGAGTTCCTGACCCAGGACAGTAGCTTCAAGCCACTGTTGTTCCCCCTACACTCACAAATAAGTCATTTTCCTCTGTCACAAGGAACTGGCAATGGCAGCCCAAACACTTTGCAGACAAAGGCTTCCACTTTCTCCTGAATTTTCTGCACCAGCTGACACAGATTATGAGAACACACAGATTCCCTCAGAGCCAACAGTGGAGAGCAAGGTGGTGGGGAGACCCACACCTGCTGACAGATTTGCTATGCTGTCTAAACCCACCATAAGGCACGTGGAGGGCAACGTAGGACCAAGGGATGTGTAACACAGTTACTAGCCTGGAGGTACCTTGTGTCCTCACTGAAGTTTAGCTAACTAGTAGAAAGGTCAAATCGTCATCAAAGTGAAAAGAATGGCAAACATCATTAGCTCTACCAATCTTTCTTTTCACACCTACCTGTAGTCTCCTGGAATTTTACTTACAGAGTCACACCCTACCTCATTTTTCATGCATTCCCTTCTCCTCTTAAGGAACACTCAGCACAACCTCCTCCATTGGGAATAATTAGAAACGTCAGCAGTGAGGTCTGATCTGAGAGAAGCGCAGACCTCTGGGGAAAGAAAAAGGGTAGGAGTAGCGCTTTTACTGAGACTGGAGATATGAAGATTTGACAGTCAAGCCCAGAGAACCTGAAATTTCTTCCTACTTCTTGGAGTTTTTTCTTATCCTTCTGCGAAGATGTAGCCAGGCTGCAGGCAACTGTAAATAGATGGACATTATAAGCAACAGAGTTTGAAGTTCTATGGCATATTTTAGCTGGACATTATAAGCAACAGAGTTTGAAGTTCTGTTCTGTGGCATATTTTGTCATTTTTTCAAAGGTTTTCATTAGGATTTCAAGCGACCTCTACGAAGAGTTGTATTTGTGCATGAGGGACACTAGTGACAGCGGTCAGAAAATGGAGGCCTTTAGGCTACTAAGGGAAAGAAGGGACGTAGGGAGATGCTAGACCAGATTTTGGCAGTCTGGTGGTAGAAATCACGTATGAAATACAAAATTAAGATCACCATCAGACATGCTTTCAAAAGCATCATTTCACTATATACACAGGTTACACTCCACTGATAATCACGTGCTTTCCACAGAAAAGTCTCCCATGTTATCCCTTATAATTTGGAGTTTCCCTCCCATGCTCACCTGGGAGAATGAATGAGAGTGCCAAGGTGGGCAGAGGTAAGGAGAGACTCCAATCTGTGTCCTTGATGAGTTTAGAGAATTCACATGTTAGGGGTCTCTTTCTTACCTTCTAAATATCCATGAAGCAGAAGTAGAAATATAAGGCAATCTCCTGAGCTGGTGATCTGCTGAGCAATGGACTGACAACAGAAGAGTGGCCGTAGCTGCTGTCCCCCTACAAAACAGCATCCTCATGTTGATCATTTCTTTGCCAAATAAGGAGTGCTTTTTCAGCAAAGGACATTCAAAACAGTCCCTTTTCTATCACAGAGCAATCATAACAGTAAACAAAAATAAAAAAGCAGTCATGCTGGATCAGATTAAAGGTCCCTCTCTTCTGATACCTAAGGAGGAGTGTAAGAATGCACCAAATGTGAATTCCTCAGTGCCTCCTGCAAGCTTTGGTAATGTGAGACTCAGAGACCTCTGAAGCCAAGCATGGTTTTTATGAATACAGTGATTCGCAATGGACTTATCGCCCAAGAACTTATCCCATCTTATCTTGAACCTATGCAAGCTTTCAGCATTCATATCAACTTGTGGCAAGGAGCTTTGCAGCTTACCCAGACCCTAGTGAGAGATGAAATATTTTTCTATTACTGGTCTTCCCATATTTTCAGTATAAACCTTTTCCTGTTAATTTTCTCTGCTTTCACAGATGCTGATGCTGTTTGGGAGATACAAATGTACCTTACCTTAGCTTCCTCCCTTTCTTCTTCATTCATATGAGACAGATAAATGCCATGCAATATGTCATCAAGGACATAATCGTGTAGAATAGCTTCATACAGCTCTTTTACCAACTACTTCTGTTAAATGTTGCTGTAGACATCACTAACATGGGCTACCGAATGGCACCCTGGCAGCTGCAGGTGAATTATCTGTGGCTCTTTCCATGCTAGAGGTTGCCTTTGGAAGAATAAGTTTGTCCCCTTAAGGAACTGGTAAAAAACCTCAACATGGAAAGAGAGGTGACGTTTCCCAAGGCAGCACGGTCTGCAGCTTAATCCAGTGCGCAGGATTCTTATGAACAGCATCAGCCAATATAAGCAGTATCTCACGAAACCTCCCGGCTGGCTGTCTCTGTCAGGTTTGGTAGACTGTGTATATGGAGCGATTTGATAAAATACAGAGTTGCCACTGCCTATAGATCCTGGTCTGTGTGGGCCAACCCTGCTGTAACACACTCCCTCTGAAACCTTCATCCCTCTAGGGCTTGGCTCCGCGCCCCGAGGANGTCTGATCTGAGAGAAGCGCAGACCTCTGGGGAAAGAAAAAGGGTAGGAGTAGCGCTTTTACTGAGACTGGAGATATGAAGATTTGACAGTCAAGCCCAGAGAACCTGAAATTTCTTCCTACTTCTTGGAGTTTTTTCTTATCCTTCTGCGAAGATGTAGCCAGGCTGCAGGCAACTGTAAATAGATGGACATTATAAGCAACAGAGTTTGAAGTTCTATGGCATATTTTAGCTGGACATTATAAGCAACAGAGTTTGAAGTTCTGTTCTGTGGCATATTTTGTCATTTTTTCAAAGGTTTTCATTAGGATTTCAAGCGATCTCTACGAAGAGTTGTATTTGTGCACGAGGGACACTAGTGACAGCGGTCAGAAAATGGAGGCCTTTAGGCTACTAAGGGAAAGAAGGGACGTAGGGAGATGCTAGACCAGATTTTGGCAGTCTGGTGGTAGAAATCACGTATGAAATACAAAATTAAGATCACCATCAGACATGCTTTCAAAAGCATCATTTCACTATATACACAGGTTACACTCCACTGATAATCAGGTGCTTTCCACAGAAAAGTCTCCCATGTTATCCCTTATAATTTGGAGTTTCCCTCCCATGCTCACCTGGGAGAATGAATGAGAGTGCCAAGGTGGGCAGAGGTAAGGAGAGACTCCAATCTGTGTCCTTGATGAGTTTAGAGAATTCACATGTTAGGGGTCTCTTTCTCACCTTCTAAATATCCATGAAGCAGAAGTAGAAATATAAGGCAATCTCCTGAGCTGGTGATCTGCTGAGCAATGGACTGACAACAGAAGAGTGGCCGTAGCTGCTGTCCCCCTACAAAACAGCATCCTCATGTTGATCATTGCTTTGCCAAATAAGGAGTGCTTTTTCAGCAAAGGACATTCAAAACAGTCCCTTTTCTATCACAGAGCAATCATAACAGTAAACAAAAATATAAAAGCAGTCATGCTGGATCAGATTAAAGGTCCCTCTCTTCTGATACCTAAGGAGGAGTGTAAGAATGCACCAAATGTGAATTCCTCAGTGCCTCCTGCAAGCTTTGGTAATGTGAGACTCAGAGACCTCTGAAGCCAAGCATGGTTTTTATGAATACAGTGATTCGCAATGGACTTATCTCCCAAGAACTTATCCCATCTTATCTTGAACCTATGCAAGCTTTCAGCATTCATATCAACTTGTGGCAAGGAGCTTTGCAGCTTACCCGGACCCTAGCGAGAGAAGAAATATTTTTCTATTACTGGTCTTCCCATATTTTCAGTATAAACCTTTTCCTGTTAATTTTCTCTGCTTTCACAGATGCTGATGCTGTTTGGGAGATACAAATGTACCTTACCTTAGCTTCCTCCCTTTCTTCTTCATTCATATGAGACAGATAAATGCCATGCAATATGTCATCAAGGACATAATCGTGTAGAATAGCTTCATACAGCTCTTTTACCAACTACTTCTGTTAAATGTTGCTGTAGACATCACTAGCAGCTGCAGGTGAATTATCTGTGGCTCTTTCCAAGCTAGAGGTTGCCTTTGGAAGAATAAGTTTGTCCCCTTAAGGAACTGGTAAAAAACCTCAACATGGAAAGAGAGGTAACATCTCCCAGTGCAGCACGGTCTGCAGCTTAATCCAGTGCGCAGGATTCTTATGAACAGCATCAGCCAATATAAGCAGTATCTCACGAAACCTCCCGGCTGGCCGTCTCTGTCAGGTTTGGTAGATTGTGTATATGGAGCGATTTGATAAAATACAGAGTTGCCACTGCCTATAGATCCTGGTCTGTGTGGGCCAACCCTGCTGTAACACACTCCCTCTGTAACCTTCCTCCCTCTAGGGCTCGGCTCTGCGCCCCGAGGATTCAAGGCCCATCTCTGATCTGACGCAGCTGTGTCACCTTGTTCTGGACTTCTCAAGAAACCACTTCCCTCTGAAAAATAGCTGTGAGAAAGTCTGCAGAACGGAGCTCTGCAAGATAAGAGTGGTAAAATTACAGACAGAAGTAGGATTGTTGGGGCAGGGACTGCAGGTGACAGAGATTCAAGAAGAAAAAACACCAAAATGGAAAGGTATAAAATCCTAGGGGAAAAAAGAGGGAAATGGCACCTCATCAATGTAGAGGATTGACTCGAGGGAGCAGCAGGGATCAACCCTTCCCCTCCCGAATGAAGCCTGCTTGGCCGGGAAACTGTCTTTGAGGGCTTTACCAGGGTGGTGAGCCTGCCAACATTCAGCCTAGTAGCTCTGTAAATTCTCTCTCTCTCTCTCTCATGCATGTTATCCAATAAATATTTGCTTTATGCTTTTAAGTTCCTCTTGCAGAGTCTCTTTGCTGACAACTAAGGTGCCAAAATAAAGTGTTGCAGGGTAGGAGGAAGGCACACAGAGATACATGCAGCACATTAGCAGACATGTGGGAGTGAGCCAGGCTTGAGCACATGGGACTTTTAAGTGAATGAGGCTGGTAACATCTTCCTAACTCAGGATTTTTACCCGGTATTTCTTTGTTATTTGTTTGTACAGTCACTGTGCACAAATAACAGCCATATTCCTGGGCCACTGTCAAGACTGACAGCACATGTAGACTTTAAGGTCAAAATCTGTTTGCCGGGAACCAATACTGTTACAGAAGCAAATACAGTATTTTTGAGAAGGAAGACTACTTTCCTAAGGATGAAAAAAAGAGGTAAGACACAGGGCAACTGTCACTCTAATGTACCCACATTCATCAGATGGAATTATCTCAGTCATTTGGGATAACATCATAACACAGCACTGTCAGAGGATCAGTGTCCCCTGCTCTGACAATAAATGCTGTGGCTGTTACGTAGCAGCAGGGGACGATCATCTGCCTCAGATACATTAATGCCTTAGTCCATTCTCATTATGCCTCAACTCATGAAAACATTAGAGCTCTCTTCATGGTGAAACTCCAAGTGCAGTGTCTGTGGGAGACAGAGACACGTATGGGGCATGGTGGCAGAGAGAGGGGAAGGCACTGTTCCACATGCCAGCAGGGAAATTATTTAGTCACGTATGCCTCACGCATGTGGTAAATGTTGTTATAAAAATCCTTTCCAGTTAATAATTAGTTCTCTAAATACAAATAGTTTCTCTTCTCACAAAAGAAAAGACACTGGAAAGCTCGTGCCTAATCGAAGCTTCCCCTTCACCCCACTTGAACATCGTGTCCTCTGGAATTCTCTTGTAGCAGCAGCCTTCAATCAAATAACCCTGTGCTGCAGTTGTCCCTGTGTACAGGGAGGATCTCAACCAGCTGTTAGCCATGGAGAGTATGTGGCATGTAGAGTAGGCATATAAACACTAGCCAATTCATTATGGTATCTGCCAGCTTGCTTTCATGTAATTCTCCAAAAATGATTCTTCAAGATGCCCCTGGATAATCACTGTGTCAAGAGAGAAAACCCACAGAAACAGTGAACGTTAGCCTCAGTACAGGCTTGAAAATGTTGTTACTGTCAGTAAATGCTGTTAGTAATTCCAGCGATTAAAAAAAAAAGAAAATCAACATGGTATTTAATGCGCTTTTGCCTTGCACAAAAGTATAGGAATGTAGATACTGGGCATGGAGATGTATGTGAGACAAGGCACCAGCCTGCAAGCCCATGGCATCCCACATGGGGTTTCTGACTTTGATGGAAAGTAATGAGAGTTTGGCAGTTTTGGCCAAGTATCCAAGTGCTCTTGTAATTGCTTTACAACCCCCCAGTCAATCTGCCACAAATGTGTGTCTGGAATAGCAGAGTCCCAGAGCTAAAGCAGCAGGGTTGATGTTAAGTCAAAATTGACTTTCACAGCTTCTGGCTACAGTGACCCTCATTCTTGCAGCCAAGACTCAACACCTTACCAATAAAAAGTACTAAAATTCATCTTCAAAGTGCTAATACAAACTGAGGGAAAAATGCCAGCACAGTAGATCCTCAGTACCTCAGCCCAAGAACTTCCTTGACAGACTCCACATACTTCAGCTAGTGATCTTTTAATAGTCATTCTCCTGTCTTTGTGTTATGGAAACCATAGATCAATTATAAGGGGTCAAACTTCATGAAAGTTGTCTTGAGTTCAACAGTTTAATTTACAGATTTGAGTTACTTTATGCAAATCATCTAGGCATCCTCTGGGTCATTCAGGCTGAAGCAATGCAGGGTCAAGGCTTCTCAGCAGTGGTCAATGCCTCCTACCAGAATGATGAACTGGAGCTTGGTCAAGCCACTTCCTTTACAAAGAGAGATGGAGACGGTATGATATGAGATGAGGGAGAACAGGGATGGGAAGTAGAGGATAGAAGGCCAAGGCTCGCTGTTCCTGTGGGGCCATGGCTGTTGTAGCTGGGAAAGGCCACCAGCCTACCAGTGGTCGTCCTGTCTCCCTCAGCAAGGACCTTTTCAGGAGGCAAAGGCAACACAGGCAGCTCGGTTGTGCTGCTGTCAACAACTGCTGCTTTAGCAGTTGTCTGCTTTTTCTGTTCCTCCTTTTGATCCTGTGTGCGTTTCCGACTCCTCTTGAAAGGACTATTGAGAAGTTCCTGAGTATTACTTCAGGCCCATGTAATGTCATTGAGCTATGAGGTTTTGTTGCCATATGAAGACGCTTAAGTTAATGACAGGAACAGAGGCTGCCTAAAGTGCAGATGTAAGCAGAAGTCCTAGCAGTCAGCTACACTTTCTTATTTGGGGGCCCTATAGTTCACAATTTGCAACTTATCCTGGTTTGGAAATTAATTTCTATTTTGTATGGTTCATTTTTAGTCAGATCAGTTTCCAGAACTGGTTCCCTGTGTGGCCACAAGAAAACTAAATACAAACAGAAGGGAAAGGCAGGAACACGTGCAGCAGCCAAAGCTTCTATCAGCTTAAGCTGCCACAGAGACACACGTGATTACATACACAGCTTCACCTAATTACTGTACTATGGTTTTAGACCAAATTTAAAAACATGCCCTACTAAAGTGGATATCACCCTACTGATCATCAGTACCATCAGACCTGAGACTGTCTGACAGAGTACACATCTTTTGGAGAAATGAAAACCTTTACA
This sequence comes from Anarhynchus alexandrinus, assembly GCA_008711295.1. NCBI lineage: Eukaryota > Metazoa > Chordata > Aves > Charadriiformes > Charadriidae > Anarhynchus > Anarhynchus alexandrinus. Next base: position 654,037 of record VUYV01000100.1, on the reverse strand, counting down.
CACTCTTGATCAACACTTGATGAAACTGTGCAAATACAGCCCTTTCAACTCTTACAGTCATTTCTATTGCAGGATTTTATTGCGGAAGAAATTTTTTTTAATGAACACAGAAAGCAATGTAACACATTTGGTTGATAGATGAAGGTATCTGAGCCTGTCATAGGTGTTCAGTTTGTGTGCTCTGGTCTTGGTGCATTTTGTGCCCAAATAATTGGAAAAAAACAACTTCATAGATTTTTTTTCATGGCAGGAGAATGTGAGACAACTCAACTCTAGACTTCTAATAGGAAGAAGTGCTGAGAAAAAGAAAGAAGACTGAAACATAGGCACATTCCTCACCGGAGGAAGCTGCTTTTCATCAATAGCAAAACAGTATATATAGTTTGCAAAGCCTTTGAATACTTAAAGCTGCCATTCTCTGTAGGGATCATCATGCTCTTTTTCTTTCTGCTTATAGGCTTTATGACCTTTTCCCATTTCCAATGTTTATTAAAAGAAATATGAGAGCAAAAGGCTCATCAGCTTTTTATTCATCCAACCCAAGTCATAACTTGAATAAATTAACTGGCCAAGGTAGGAACTTCTTTTTAAACTGATCTTGATTTCCACAGATAAATCTGTGCCTAAGAGTTGTACATAGGTTTCCCTTGATGCTTCTCATTCACAGGATGTGGTGGATAACTTGAATCTCATGGCATCCTTTCCAATCTCTGGCTGAGTGAAACTGTTTAAATATGTGACTAAAGAATACAGAAACATTTATGTGCGCACACACACTCTTGTTCACAACCCAATACCAATGATCATCTTAGGAGCAGCCTTTCTTCAGACATCCAGTTGCCTGAATACTCATGAATAACAAGAAGTGGTGTGAGTGAGCTAACTCACCACCATGAATTTGTGACCCAGCTGACTTGAATGGGGCTGCATTTAACAGCCTCTCCATCTCAGCATTTTCTAATATGCTCATCACTGTGACACGGAGCACATTTTTGGCTTGCTGCATGGCTGTGGAGGGGGTGCCTTCCTTGTTATGAAAGCCTTGCTGACATTTATGTTTTTGCACTGAGTGGAATAAGCAGGCACATTATTAGCCAGATCCCAGTCAGGACATAACAAGAGAGGAAATCTAACTCTCTCCTCTCACAGTGTTCAACTCTCTGGGGATTCATTTATTTCCTCCAAACCTAAGCTGAAGCACAAGCAGCTACTTGAGGCTTGTAACACAAATGGTTTGCAAGTAATGACCCAGTCTCCCCCTTTTTAACTTTTGGACCATGTGTAAGTGCGAGTGAATGTTGTTTCCCACCTCTTTTGGCGTAGCATGGCACCACAAATCATATCTTTTCCACTCCCCGTCAAAGCTCTCCTGTAGGCTGCTGGCAGCACAAATAAGAATCCTAGGGCTCTTTACATAATTTCTCACAATGTCAAAGGAGCATTAACAGAGACAGAAATCGTAATGGACTATTCTTTTCCAGCTGTGCCGGAAGACTATATATTCTCTTGATGCATTAACAGTGGAGCACAAGGATACTAAAGAAATCCATGGATTACAACTGTCAAAATTAAGCTGGTTTTAGGAAATGAAATGGAAGACCACTAAAAGTTGACAGACGAGTTAGGCCAAAAGAAAAATTACTCAAACCTTCTTCCCAAACCAACTGGGTTACACAAAGGGGTTTTACAGGTTGTCAGACATTAGAAGTAGGGAAGGCGCGTTAGGGCTGCCAGTGCATCGTGCCTTCCCTGGCTCCAGCAGGATTGCTCCCTACACGGGACTCCCCAGTATATCTGGAAGGCCAGTTTCAAATGAGCCAAGTGATGGGTCTGTTGCAGCAGCTTCCTTTGGGAAAGCAATTTCACAATTAAGAGTGCTTCCTGGCCTTCACGATGAATTTTCAAAGGCCTTGATCTTCATACACACACGCAAGGTCACGTANTACAGGGAGGGTTTCAGAATTGGGGTTTTTAGTATCTCTAATTCCACAGAAATGGAGGAATTGTGTCCCTTTGACTACCTCCACTCCATCAACTCTTCCTTGAAAGTTCAGCAAAGCTATCACACATTTTGTCCTTATTTTCTGAGTGATGCTGCTGTCATCAGCTTTTTACTTCTTTAACCCACTATTACCTACGTGGCTTGCCTTTAATACCTAAACAATTTTTCATTCCCAATGCTCTGGGCCTTCGTCAAATAACATTCAAATCCTTCTTAAAGACTTATTTCCTTGTAACATCATAAACCTTAATCTTCATCAGTGTATGGCATGTACGTAATTCAATGTGACACACGGATAGATAGATAGCATCCCAAGTTAACACCTCCCCAGAGACCTCCCCATGTAGTTTTCCTCTTTGGAGGTACTGATTTTAGATATCCCCCCGGGTACAGCCTCTCATTATTTGCTCCTTTCAGGGGGGAAACCCTTTGTTTACTAGACAATAAATAACATAATTAATGCAGACAATAAAGACAGACTTTTGCAGAAAATGAATGGAACCAAATGGCTGTGGCTGCAACCAGTATTTGTCATGGGTGTCACATGTCTGTCTCATTCCTCTTTGTTCCAGGAGGGTAAAAATTAACAGCAACAACAAAACCAGGTATTTTACTTGTGTCTGGTACTAAAGTCTTGGCATTTCATGATTCGTGCCTCTCTTCCCTTGGGTTATTAAAAATATAAAAGGCAATATCATGTTTGTTGGGAATATTGAACTGGTGTCACCCAAAAGAATCTCATCTTATCTGTGTGCAATTACTTTCCATCTTTCTGTCTTCTCTCTCTGCACCCAAGGAATGTGCTTTGTGTCTCTATAGTCAAATGAAACCCAGAGTGTCAGCTGGAGTGGGGAGAGGAGCGACACCACCACCTACTCAGAAAGGCACATCTGAGCTTTCATTTAAACTTGTCAGCAAACATAAAAGCTTCTCCATCATTTTGCAACTTTTCTTCCTGTAAATTTCTCGGTTATTCTGTTCTACTCTTTTTTATGTACTCCTCCTCTTTCAGTGAAATTGGCAATGGCTTAAAAAAACAGAGTCTATTTGATGTTTTGGGCTGCTGAAACAGAAGAACAGATGGTAGCAGAGACTAACAGGAGACCTCTGTAGACAGTCCTGAAAAAAAAAAAAAGGCAGAAAAATGTTTAAACTACCAATATTAACAGAAAAAGAAAGAAAAAAAGTTCCTATAATCTGCCTCTAAAATAAGCTGTTCACTGCAGAAGCATATGTTTGTATTGTATTACCAGTAATTTCATGGCGGGCAAAGCTAAATGATCTCAGATTTGACAGAGGCTAGAAGGAAGAGTTACCATGGCTCAGCTGACTTTTAGGAGCTTGTTCACATGGCCTAAATCATAAGTTTAAGCTCCAACACAGATTAGTTAATGTGATGCAATGTTTCAATGCACTAAACTGTTCTGGACTAGAACAGAACAGAAGGAAAGGAGCTCTGTTGACCTCCGTTCACTAACATCTTTAAAATTGTCTGCCTAATTTCTTACACTGTGCAATGCAGCTCAGAAATCTTTGACTCAAAGACAGTTTCCCATTACCCAAGTCCAGCAAGAAAACTTTGTAAGTAGAGGAAAAAAATATCTGGTCTCTAAAAAAAAGAATTTACATTTGCACTACATATAGTCTGATCATTCTTCCTGTATACCCAGGTTTATCTCTGCCATATTATTTTAAAGGGACTTCTTCTTACCCTTATTTCTAGTTACAAATATCATTTTAGACCTGGAAAACTTCTCATTACAATTTTCATTGAATCAGATAACTTTTTATGAGAACTTTTATCTCAAAGAATAAGCATTTTCTGACCAACAGAAGAGTTTTATTGAATCATCTGTGTATTAGTGTTATAATTTTCCAGCCTCAAATTGTGATGAGGCAACATATCAGACATTGCACTTTGGAGAAACATATGGCTGCTGTGCATAACAGGAAGAGTAAAAAAGAAGGTTCAAAAGCTGACAGCCCGGGAGTAACTCTCACTCTTTGCTATGAGACCATGAGGTGTATGAAGTATCAGGGTACGCAGACCTTTTATTTCCATCTTTGGAGTGACCTACAAGAACATAACCCTGATACATAATTCAATTGTATTATTATTTATTTAATTCCCATAGAAGAAGTTATTTTGCAGAAGATATTTAATCACACACAATGACCCAGGCTGCTTTCTCCAGTTTTGCTCCCTGTAAGTTTCTAATCTGCATTCCTATTATCAATAAATACAACTAATTGCACCTGGACAGAAGAGAAAAACTATACTTCATATTCTCAGAGATCACTTTCTTTGAACTTTACCAGCAGATACCCTGGGAAACAAACACACAACAGATAACCTCCAAATTCCAGGGGAGGACTCATGAATATGTAACCTCCAGGCATCTAATGATTTCCAGGTGCACATCACCAACCAGCTCATCCTTAATTAATTACCCAGCTGGCCTGGTTTGTCAGCAGCAATGGAAGAGCACAGGCAGAGTTTCAAGGTGGGTTGTGTGGTTGGACTTCCAGCTCTATCTGAGATCAGAGAAAGCAGGCAAACTCCTGCTATGGAAAGAGAATTTTCTACAAGTAGAGGCGTGCCAAAAATCCAGTTACATAATAAATCCAGTGTTATCCTTGAAAAGTACAGCAACAGTCTTGGTCAAAGACAAATGCACCACTTTCATCTTCTTATCTCAGTAATCAGACCAAGGAACACAGAAATTGCAATAGGATTAGCTGAATATCCTTCAGGGTAAAATAAAAATTCCCTGCAGACAACTCACGTTTCTCTAGAATGTGATTAATGAGAACATTTGTTGAGTATCTTCCTTATTAAGTTTGTCTATTTTCTTTAGTTTTAAATGTCCACATCTCTATTTGTACATCATGATACAAGCTGAAGCAAGAAGGAAATGATTACTACTTGTATTAATGCTAGAGATGAACCACTAAGAAAAAGGACAATATTACAAGTCACTCAAGAAAATGTTTTTGACCATCCACTGGAGCACGAGCATCTGAAATGAGTATAGAGAAGGGGAAGTGCAATCAAAGTTTTTGGAGCAACCAGATCTATGCTCATTACTTAAAAGAGGGCATGTTGTTTACAATTATCAGGCACTAGACACCAGTGATCTACCCCAACCACAAATCAGAAACAATAGTGGACCAGTCAGTTAATATAATGAGTTTGCTTAACTGTAGAGGATGCAGCTGGGTAGCATTAGAAATCAGAAAATTCAAACCAGTCACGTTGCATCGTGTTTGATACAACCAGAAAGTTTTAAATAAGGGAGTTGGAAGCATCTTTAGATTATTTAACTCTTTAGGGATTTATTCTTTTTAGTTACTGGTTAAAAGAAAAACGTGGACTTTGAGATAAAACAACACGTGACAATTGTTTTGTATTTTTACCAAACCAGAACCTCTAACCAAGACCTGGTTGTTCTGGTACTCCCAGGGTATAACGTTTCCAGTAAAGCAAATATCCCTTGCTACTTCTGGTTTTATTTTGATCTGGGCTGGAACGGATTCCAATGGCTTCTCTTTAACTAAAGCACGTTTTTGCTAAAGAATCATTCCAGGAAGGAATATAGTTTTGCCTTTGAGACCTCAAGGAACAGAGAATCCACCACTGTCCTTGGTTATTTTTTCCTCCTGCTCAACTTTTTGATTTATGTCTAACTTGATTTGATTTATATTTTTTTCTGGCTTCAGTTTATACTTTCTGACTCTCATTATATTTTTCCTCCACTAGATTAAGAACCCTTTACCATCAGGCAGTTTCTTCCCAGGAAGGTACTTACAAACTGCAATCAAGTCACTCCCTTAGGAAAAACTAAAGAGATTGAGCTTTAAGTCTCTCAGTATAACGTTTTTCTCTAGCACTTCAATTATTTTTTCAATGTTCTCTTTAAAATGTAGACACATTGTCTGGACTCAGTAGTCTGGTATTGGCTCTCACTACACTGTGTACAGAGTAAATCCCTCCCTAATCCTACTTGTTACTTCTTCTTACATTTCCAGGGACTGAGCATTTTTGTTGTTTGTTTTTTTTTCCCCCCACAGGAGTGTTCTGGGAGTCTCGTGTCACATCGCTTTTCAGTTCTAAGCCTGTCTTTTCCTGTGTCACCACTTTCCAGGGAACAGAGCCGGATTCTGTAACCCCTGTGCGTGCATTCAGTTTTGTAGACACACAGCTCTGACTTAGCTTGTTTGAACTTTTATCTCTCTCATGAATGGGCCTTATTTTCCAGGTAATTCAGACCACTTCTCATAACTGCCCTCTTCTCACTGGTATTTACCATTGGTCTACTCTTTGTTTCATCTTTAAATTTGAAATCATCAAGGATTTAATATTTACTGCTAGATGATGGCAAAAAATGCAAGCAGCTTGCATATAGTACTGACCATCATACAACCCCACCAGAGATCACCTAAATATAGACATAGGCTACAGGTGGGATAGTGAAAAATTAAGAATCCTATTGTACCCTTAGCCTTTGAGTGGAGGCAAGGCAGAAGCAGAATTTACTTTAATCCATGTGTTTTGATTTCACAGCCTAAGTAATGAAAAAGAAAGAAGCAGGGAAAACAAGCAACTGTGTGTCTTCTTGTGTCTCTCGTTACCTCAAAAACATTTTCTCATGAAGATTCTTCTCCATCACAAGGCTTCTGAATTAGTGGAGGGTTTGAAAATTTATTTCAGTCAGTATCTCACACTTTGCATGTTTTCCGCAAACTGAATCTGAATCTGAATCCCATTTGTCCTCTTCCTTTGCGGCACCAAAAATCTGAATCTATATTCTGTACCCTGTTGCAAGGAGAGGCTTTGTATAACTGAATAAGGCGCAATATGAATTAGAGAGACAGTAATTGGAAGGTACAAAAGTTGCCATCAGCTCTTTAGAATGAGGAAGTGTGTATCTTCCATCAGTCATGAGACTCAGCACCTCAAAGGTGATTCTTAGTGGAACTGGCTTGAAATTGAAGACAATTTTGTATGAAAATTGTAACGCTTTTGGAAAAAAAGTCTCAATTCACAGTGAAGATTTTGTAACTCATTCTCTTGTCATAAGTATAAAAAAATATAATTTCATGTGGAAGCAACCAAAAAAGAATCTTCTGGCTTGCCAGCTACTTATCTAGGAGGAATTTTCAATATGATTTTACTTCCAAAAGAGAGAAAATAAAACTGGCTCTTGCCTAGTAACTCAACGGCAGAAAACAAGGGGGCCTGGGCTTACCTTTCATCCTTCATCTTCAAGCCTCAATGGTAAGCCAGAAAGAAAGAGTTAAGACCCCTTCAGTTTGGTAGCCTACATCCAGCTCTGGAAACTGCTGCTGGTATACACGCCCAAGAGGCAGCTCTTATTCTTTCCTGAAGACTATCTTCCATAGTAAACTCATCTGTTTTTATTCTAAATTATTTGCCACTATGGAATAATATAACAACAAGGAATATTTTCACTGGCTCTGCGAAGAAGGTTAAAACCTCTTATTTCAATGGAGACCTATCACATGTGTTGGTACTTTGGCAGCTTAATGTAGAATTATTGAAAGACTGAATTTGGCAAATCTGGATGCAGATTCAGTCTCCTGGAGAGTCTTGAAAGGGATTTCTGGTTTGGGAAGTAAGTGAAAGATACTTCAATAAAGTCACAAGGGGTGGGAATCCAGGAGATCTTAGTCCAGTTTACCAGGAAATTACTTGTTACTGTTCACATATTTACCTTCAGTACTGCTAGAGAACACAGGTCTGTTACTAAGTAAAAGATAGATTTTTTCCAGAGATTTTGATTACACTCAGTCTTGGTAGTCTCTCTTTAAGATAAAGGCCCGTGAGGCTGAATTTCAAAGGTGGATTCCAATTTCAGATGCACCAATTTCAGCTGATAAAATGGCCACTGCATTTCTGGAGAGAATACCCTTAACTTCTGCTGTAGGTGGGCATGATCACTAGTCCTGGAAATCTGGCACTGAATTCTCTGAAGATGAGCACCCAAAACCGAACCATTAAAGTTCAGTGTCCTCATTGGAAAGTCTTGGCCTAAGTTTTCCTGTGTCTTTTTTTTCTCCATCTGTGAAACAATGTACAAAGACTGTCCATCACCTACCTTACATTCATCTCCCCCAGCTCAGCTTAACTTGTTATTAATGTGAATAAATTATTTTAGTTTGAGATTCTGGGGAAATGTACTGATACCAAAATATTATTACTTTGCCTCCTCAGGCAGATAGATAGTCACTTCCCTTTGAAACTATATACATTGTTTACTCTACAAACAACAGTTTTTGTGTGTCATCATGAAATGTCTGAAAAAAAGTTAAAAATCACCAAACCATTATCCTAGCCATGTCCTACTAATAAGCTATTCTACTGCTACCTATAGGAGCAGTTATGTGAAATCAATGGCTACAGTTCAACTTACTTTCAACTCGGCATCTCTGAAGAGTAAGGATGGGTTTAGTTTAAATGTTTAGCTTTCAAAGCTAAGCTGAGCATGATGAGGAATATTTTCCCTGCTTAGATTGTTAGAGTGGTATGTTATTTGAAAGCAGAAAGAAAAACAAAATGGGCCAGAAGAATAAAAACGGCTCATAGAGTCCATTGATTTGACAGTGAAGCTCTAAGATGAGGAATGGCCCCTTATCATTTAAATTAATTTTTTTTTCCTGTGATTCTAGCTGATTTTGAAAAGACACAAATGAAAAAAGATCCATGTTGCTGTTCACCTTTCTTGTGGTTGTGTTTTCTTTTATGTAAGTTCCTACACTTTGCTATAGTGAAGAATTAATCCAACCCACTTAGTTCACCTTCTGGTTTTCATCCAACATTGCTAACACTATCAACAATGCAGGTGGCAAGTAGACCAAAGTTGTGTTGTAAATATTCCTGCAAATGAAATTTCCCAGTGCTTCCACTGCTGTTCGTCCATGTTTTCCTTCCTGAATATGCAATTGAGAGCACAGCGATGCTCACAAAGATCCCCTATTCCAAGATCTTCCTTGCTCCTAAAGTCATTTGGAAATCTGCATGCACTGATGGCACTGCAATTCATTGTCTCTTCTGCCAAAGTTTGCAAATAACTGCGGAGAACAGGATTTCTGTACATCTTCCAGGCTGAGCCGCATGACATTACAGGTAAATACCACAATGGAAGGGAGCTATTTGCCCACCTAGCCGTCAAGTTTATTTTCAATGCTTGAGTTAGTGCCTGTTCCTGTTTCTAACCCACATCAGCTCCACATGATCCAACTCTGGGCTTTCTGTCTTACTCAGCAGGTGCTCTATGCAGTCCATTGACTATAAAGAAAACTAAGGCACCCAATTTAAGCTTGCAAGTTATACATATAAGTAAATTAATCAGAGCAAATCTCAACCTCTCCTCCTCCCCTTAATCACCCAACTTCTTTGAGAGTCATCAAATCCTGCAGTGGGATTTTTAGCCATTTCATCAGGTTTGGGACTCAGCCTGAAGTCAATCAGAAATAGTTTTTCATGTCTTCTTCCAATATGCCATTTTGCCATCAAAGCCTGGCAAGTCCTGAAGAGACAGACCCCTGGCTTAGCCAGTAGGAGAAATCCCCCTCATGAGACCCTCACAGCAAAATCTTAAAGCCCTTCCTGAAACTTGAGATTGGGATAAAGCTATTTTCAACCCTGCCAGCCAGGGACACTGCAAAACAAAAAGAATGTCCCTCAAAACACTTCATGGGGATATGTGTACAAGTGCCAGTTTGTAAAGCTCTCTCAGCCTTGGGGAGGGGAAAGAGAACAAGAAACTACACATTTGTTTAAGGGATATCAGACAGGGTAAAAAATGTATGTCGATTTTCAGGCAGATTGTATTTTCCTGTCTTGTTTAATCTCTGTTGGGGGAGAGAATGGAGTTTTGTGCCTGAATTGTTTGCTTTTCTCCTTGTCATTACCCATATAACAGCTTAAACTCTCCCCTTCTTAATCTGAGGTGACTTACAGAGGTTCCCTATCAAACACAGACACTATACAACACTGTATTAGATTACACACTTTGTCAGAAAATTGGCACTTTAGATACTAAACGATAGCCTGTGCTCTGCAACCATGCTATCATTCTTGCTCTAAGATCTTGTCAGAGCCTATAAATTAAGCAGGATTTGGCCCTGGAGTTACACGAAAGGGAGGGCTGCAGGAAACGGGAGGATGCTGCCTCAACTCACAGGACTTCTTTAAGTGAAAATTCTCTTCCATCTGACCCGACACAGACTACCATTCCAGCACAGGCTATTTTAACCAATGCATTACTGAACGAGCAGCAGCATTACCGTGCCACCTAATGCTATTCCCTGAAGACTCTCCATCATGGGTGTCTCCATCTTAGGAGCTGCATCTCCTACTGTGGTGCTATGGCACCAAGTCATAAGAGATGCTGCTCTCTGAAACAAGAGCTTTGACAACAGCTCGTCTCCACAAGGCGGTAGGTCACTGCTCTGAGAAGCTGAGCCAGTGTTGCCCAGAAACAGCACTGGAGTTACTGCAGAAAAAAGAGGATATAGTCAGCCAGCTCAACCCTCTGCCACATTCTCCCGTATATTTCAACCCCAGGGATGAGAACTGAGGAATCCCTACAGTTCAGCCCCTTGGTAACCTGCTACTGAGGAGATGGAGGAAGTCCTTTGACATTGCCTGTAACTATGAGAAAGCCTCAGTCAGAAAATGGACAAAGAATGATGCTCTGGTGCAGTGTTCTTGGGATCTCCAACGCTACTTGCATCCAGTAGTGAACATACCACAGCAATTAGGCATAAAACTAAGGATGAATATAATTTGGTCTGGCAGCCTTCCCAGAAGGAGTACCTAAATGCTGTGTTCACATCTGCAGGTATGTTCCTTTCGGGGACAGGTAGCCATGCCAGCTATAAAGTTCTTTGCTATCCTTAAAAATGAAGACAACCAATTTCAAAGTCATTATTTGGCCTGCACAGTGCAGTGGTTTCAGTCAGACAAAGTGCATACAAACCACAGGAACGATCAGAGAACGCCCCGGCAGTGCTACCCTCTGTCGCTGCACAAGGACTGGAAGCATGGGTAGCTTTGCTGCTGCCATGATGCTGCAGGGCGTAAGTGAGGCAAAATTAAGGCAGAAAAACCACAAGGCAGTGTGCAGGAACAGAGGTCTGAAAGAGAAGTAATAAGATTTCGAGTTAACGACAAATAAGGAACACTTGCTTCAAGTGTAAATGAAGTTGTTTTGAGTAAAGGCCTTGTAGAGGAGGGGGAGCAGAGTGTCAAAACTCCCTGGATCAGGGCAGCTGCCGCATCGCCCTTTCTTCTTGTGCTTGAGCAGGAGCGAGGGCCAGCAGTGCGGGGACAGCAGGACAGCAATGCCATTTCCCCAGCCCGCAGCCAGATGCATTCGGGCCATACAGGCTTCACGCAAAGGGCTGTGCGAGCGGCCGGTTGCCCTTTGGCAAGGCAGAGTTCCCCCTTGCCCGGCGCTTGCCGGGGCGCGACTCAGCCCCTGTCAGCCTGGCTGCAGGGAGCTGAAAAGAGGTAAAGCGGGCACAGAACCCTCCTGCGGAGGGTCTCCTTTCAGCCCCTTCCTGCCGCTGCCAGCTGGAAGGGAAGGCTGCTGGAAGGAGCAGGCGACATCGTGCAGCCCCTGCCCGCGGCAGCGGCTGTAGCGCATGGTGACAGTGCGCTCTGGTGGCAGCCCGAGCGCTCGCCCCTCTTCCCAGCCTGCACGGGAAGGGGTGGATGCGCTGCGTTCCCGGCCTCCCCTCTCCGGGCGAGTACTAGGTGATGAAGTCCAGGAGCATAATCAAATATACAGGCAGGCACAGACACGCATTTTAAAATCCGTGGAAAGGTTGGGCAGATGCAACTCCAATTAAAATTCTCAGCACAGCGGCAGTGTTTATTTTTAATAGCTTTGTGAACAGCAAAGGCTTTTCTGCTCTGTCACACGGGCACACTTTTTTTTTTTTTTGTATGGAAACGGGTGCCACAAGCAAAAAAAAAGAAATACTTTCTTGTCTCTAAGTGAATGCCTATATGCCATTTTCACCAGCGTGAAAACTCTTGGCACAGCATAACACAGAACAGTCACTCCCGTAGTGCCTGTAATCTGCAGATCTCCAAACACTTTACACAGCTTTCTGATGAAGCTCAGAGTATCACAGCAAAGGAAATATTCATACACCCAGGGCACAGACATAGAGAGGCTGAGAGACTTGCAAGTTGAAATACAGCAGGGAATACGGGGTTTTGGTCTCTGCCTCCTACCAGTGATCCCAGACTTGCAAACACCAGGAGCCACATGCCAGACTCTTAGATTTTCTTGTAATTGAGTCACCAACCATGAAGGCCATGAAGGGCTTATCAGCACAGAATCACAGAACGGCTGAGGTTGGAAGGGACCTCTGGGTCCAACAGGGTCATCTGGTCCAACACCTCTGCTCAAGCAGGACCACCTAGAACTCGTTACCCAGGACTGTGTCCAGACAATTTTTAAATATCTCCAAGGATGGATACTCCACAACCGTTCTCTGCAGCCTGTACCAGTGCTTCGCCACCCTCACAGTAAAAAAGTATTTCCTGATGTTCAGAGGGAATCTCCTGTGTTTCAGTTTGTGCCCATTTCTTCTTGTCTTGTCATGCATGTCCTTCCACCTTACATATGTACACCAATATTCCATATTTCATAGCACACAAACCCTTCCTACATCCAAACCCACCTATACTGGCCACTGGGATGCTTTAAAGGAGTTCCTCCTGATGGGTACAGAAGCAGTTGGCCAACAGCCCGTTAGAGGGAGTACCTATCTGTCGTGAAGGGGATAATATGTTTTGCTTCATTTATACAGAGGACAGACAAACAAGACAACTTTTCAAGAACGGAGTGCAAGCTTTCCTTGCTACAGTGAGGGAAGATTTCTAATATATTAACAATTATGAGCAAGTATTTTCATTTCTCAGTGTCCACTCTGACACCTCTGCCAGGGCTTTGCTGGTAGACCTGAGCTTTCACTATGTACTGAATCAAGCAAAGGCAAACTGGGCCATAAGCAGAAGCTGCATATATATGCTCAACACAAAACTAAGGCCTCAGCAAGTAGGATAATGCCACAGGAATGTGACGGTGTGATATTGCTGGTTTGCAGGGCAGGCAGGCAGCACCTGCCCCAAGACTTCAGTCTACACAGAACACAGAATTAGGCATTTTAAAATGAAGAAATTTCTATTAGGACACAACCAAGAATTCCTGAATACAATCATGTAAATTTTACACCACAGAAACTCAGCAGAAGCCCTGAGACAAGTAACAGACATCATCTGGATTCACAAACATGACTGAATGCAGAACTTGCTCGCTTCCCTCACCTGTGAGGGTGAGACTGAAATAAGCTGGCTGGAGAGTGGGAAATAATAATAATAATAATAATAATAATAATAATAACAATAATAATAATAATAATAATAAAGTCAAAGGTACTTTTCAACTTGAGTACCCAGTCCAATTCCCATTTTAACAGCCCTAAAAGTTGAATTTAAAGACTAAGACACAGAGTCAGTTCAGACTTAAGCTACCACACAGCATTTGCGTCCCAGCGGCTGTTCAGATACAGGCTCTCAGCTTAGGGCAAATGCAAGAGAAATCAACTTACCTCACAGTCAAAAAGATTGAAGTTACACCAAAATATTTTGTGTTTGCTGCAAGCTAAAAGAACACCTAGCCCAGCTGATTTTTGGTAACCTTAGCACATGTGATTTTTTTCCCTCATCAGGGCAGTGACTGGTTCAGTTTCCACTGAACTCTCCCACGGGGATCTAATTAAGCCAGACAAACTGCTTTGTATGAGCTGGATGTCTCTTTTCACTCCCCACAAAACACACACACTTCTTCAAGCATTTGTGTGGTTTTCTTTGAATACCCAATATTAAAAATTAAACATTTCATACTGGTTTCTTTTAAATAAGTCATAGGAAAAAGATCCACAGCCAATGCATGAGCAATCTAAGAAAACAAGAACAGAAGGAAATTGCAGTATAAGCTCTTTGTCAGGCACTGTTCACTTGTTTTTATGTTGATCTCTCCAGTGTTAACCGGGGAGGGATGGCGCGGGGCGGGGGACGACACCACCACACAGAAGAGATACCCTTGACTAACTCCTTGATCCCCAGAAGTAGGCATCAGCAACACTTTGTGCTGTAAGATTCACAGCAGGTTTTACTGTTGCTATGGTTATTCAAAATCTTCTTTTCACCAGGAGAAAAAGAAAATCTCCAGGTCTCTGCAATACATAGTAACACAGCCGTCTCAGTGCCAGGCTCTCCACATGGGGTTAGGCTTCAACAGCATCACCCTAAAACTAAACATCAAACAGCAAATTAAGGTCCCTTAAATATTTAAGGAGAATTAAAAGTGACAATTACTTAATGTAGACAATGGAGTTAGTGTGAGAAGAAAAGATAGAGTGGGAAGGAAAGAAGGAAGGAAGGAAGAAAGGAAGGAAGGAAGGAGGGAAGGAAGGAAGGAAGGAAGGAAGGAAGTGTCATGATTTAACCCCAGCGGGCAACTAGGACCACACAGCCTCTCGCTCGCCCCCCTGGTTGTGATGCGGGAGAGAATCAGAAGAGTAAAAGTGTGGAAAAATTCATGAGTTGAGGTAAAGAAAGTTTAATAGATAAAGCAAAAGCTGCGCACACAAGCAAAGCAAAACAAGGAATTCATTCGCTGCTTCCCATGGGCAGGCAGGTGTTCAGCCATCTCCAGGAAAGCAGGGCTCCATCACATGTAACTTTTACTTGGGAAGACAAACGCCATAATTCCAAATGTCCCCCCCTTCCTTCTTCTTCCCCCAGCTTTATATACTGAGCATGATGTCACATGGTATAGAATATCCCTTTGGTCAGTTGGGAAACGCTGTCCCAGCTGTGTCTCCTCCCAGCTTCTTGTGCCCTCCCAGCTCTCGCTGGTGGGGCGGTGTGAGGAGCAGAAAAGCCCTAACTGCCCAGCAACAACCAAAACCACCACTGCACTATCAAAAGTATTTCTGATCCCAAATCCAAAACATAGCACTACACCAGCTGTGAGTAAAAAAGTTAACTCTGTCCCAACTGGGAAGGGAAGAACTGTCCTTTTCCCAATTCTGCAAATATAGTGCCAACACACTGATTGAGATAAGATCTCAGAAGGTACAGAAAAACATTTGAGTTCTGCCACTACCTGTAGTGTTTTCTTGAGCATCTATATTGTAAACTCAACAGAAGTGCTAGCATCTAAATGAAAGTATTAACCAGTGAAGTCAGTGCTGACCAGGAAAAGGCTCACAATACATTTATTATCCCCTCAGGTGGCTGATTAGCAATGTAATGTGATGAATTATTTAGCTGATGCATGGTTTTCTTCCCCATCAATTCTTTTATGTTCTTCCCCACTCCTTCAAACAGGCAATTGGCTTGAGGTTTCTAGAATATGAATCAAATCAAGAGTCACAATTTCACCACTTTTACTATTCAGCAACATTATATTCAGTGCTGGACAGTCCTGTTTATTCTTCCCTAGCTGGGACTGACACTTCAGAGCAAAAAAAAACCCAAAACAGAGCGACTTGGATACTACCACTTAAACACAGATTATAGCATGTTCAGGAAGGCTGCAACTCAAACAGGCCTCTGGTGACAGAGAACTTCCTCCGGTGTCTTCACTTCAGCATATCAGGTTCAGGGGGCTGTGCTGTGCAGTGTTTTCACCTCCCACAGTATGGGCTGAACTCCCAAATCAGAGATGCGTTTAATGGTCTCATTCAAGACTCCAGCACATCACTATGTAGAGTCATAATCTCTGCCTTCCTCCTCCTATTCTATAATTTTCTGCTTATTCATCCGAGGTCACATTAGTTTTCAGCCACAGCATCACACTGAGAGCTCTTGTTCAGCCAATTAGCCACCCTGACCTCTAACTCCTTTCAGGGTCACTGTTTCCCTGGAAGCAAGTGCCCGCTCTGCATGTGTAGTCTATCGTCCTCGTTCCCAAACACACGACCTTGTATTTGACTACATTAACATTTGTGCTGGTTAAACAAGACCCACTTCCCAAATGAACTAGATTGATCTGTCAAACTGATCCAAATTTACCACTGTTTACTCTTACTAATACTGTATCCTCTACAAATTTTACATGCACTGATTTCCTCAATTCTGAACCGTTAATAAAACCACTGAATTGTATTATGCTGGAAAAGATCCCTGTGGAACCCTGGTGGAAATACCCTCTGGAACCCCACTGGAAATACCCTCTGTGGATGATGATTCCTCATTTACAATTCCTTTTTGAAAACCACCAGCCAATTATAATCTATTTATTATGCGCTACATTAATTTTGCATAGTTCTACTTTTCTAATTGGAATGTCATGTGGTATGAAGTCAAATACTTTTGAGAAGTGCAGGTAGATGTCAGCACAGCTCCTCTTATCAGCCAACCTTGTCAAAAACAAAGTTGTGTTTGCTTAAGCAGATCTGTTCTCCATAAAGTGACATGCGCAACAGTTGCTGCTTAAGACTGTGGGTTGAAACAAAATGCTGCATCTGGACTCTTAACGAGCAATGAGAAACCGTAGAA
Source organism: Anarhynchus alexandrinus (assembly GCA_008711295.1). NCBI lineage: Eukaryota > Metazoa > Chordata > Aves > Charadriiformes > Charadriidae > Anarhynchus > Anarhynchus alexandrinus. The sequence continues at coordinate 637,424 of VUYV01000100.1, read as the reverse complement.
GCAAGATTTTCAATGGGAAGCAGATCAGTTGCATTTTCTTACTGCCAAGCCCAAAGGTTTTCAGTCACTCTCCACTGCATTTATTTGTAATAGGTACTATATTAAAATTCAAAGTGTATGTGGAGAAAGGACTCATTGGGAATCTCTCAGCACTTCAAGCCACAAACGTATACCTACCTCTGTGGCATACGGAGATGAACTGAACAGCACATTTTCTTACTCCCTCCTCATTCTGGTTCACTAGCTCCTGTCCATCAACAATAAGGGGACCCTGTGGAAGAGTCTATCTCAGCTTTTATCTCTGTGTAGAGAACATGTCCTGGAAGGAGCAAAGAAAGTGTCATCTTGATGAGACTTCACGAGAAATCTAGAAGACAGTTTTCAGCTTAAGGGTGTAACTGAATTACTGTCTGACAAACACAGAGGCGGGACCTTTGCTGATCAGTTGATCTCCGAAGCTCTAGAGGGCTGTCTCATCTACTTTTGCATCACCCTCTAGAAGAAAAGGCAGATTACACAACAGCTGCTGCACTGTCTGAACCTCTCACAGAAGTCCTAGCAACTGAAAGAATAGTTACTTAAGATGGTGTGAAAGGACTGCCCTAAGCTGAAAGGGAGAGCTCCCTCTTTTCCTCCTCACTCCCCTCCACCCATATTCACCCAAGACCAGTGCTTGTTGGACTCACAAGATGATTTAGTTTCCAAGAGTGTGAGACAACTAACCTATAGAAAAGCGTTAGCCAGTTGGATTACCTTCGTAAAGCACTGGACAGAGGGAAAAGATGAGACCACAGGACAGAGAAGGCGAAGAGAGAAACACAAGAAAAGGAAAGGGGAGAGAGACCTTTTCCTCCAGTGTCAATGAACTACTAAAGCCTTTAAGCTTCTTCTGAAAGGACAATGCAAGCTGAGCTGGTTTGATGCTGTTCCCTGAACAGCATGGTGATTGTCAAAGAACAACAGAAAGTCATCTGCTCCTCTCCCCGTCATGACCCTATAGCAGCTAAAGAGTCCCTCATGCAAGGAGAGGTCTGCCCACCAATTTGAGGCAATTTCAAGTCCTCTCTTGAGCACCAGAAGGTAGTTGTGATGATTCAACAAGCAGTTGTGTTCCTCGCTGTACTGAATGATTGCCTTGGAGCAGTGCAAGGAGCTTGAGGCTGGTAGAGCTGCCACGTTCTTGCACAGCCAAGGTCCCCAAAAAACCCTCATCATCAGTGCCTTTTTTTTTGTAAAGACACTTAAGACTAGCAGATAATACATTCTGTCACAGCTTAGATAACTACATCTGTATCTCTGAATTCCCATGCTTTATAATTGGATAATAATTTTCTCTCACTTTTCCAATACCAGTAAAGAATAAATTTGGGTGCAGTTTAACAGCTGCTGTACGCATATATATTTTAACAAGAGACTGCTCTTCAAAAGTCAATTAATCTCTATGTCTGTGCATGTACTTCCATACATTAGGAGTCAGATTCTCTGTCACTTCACAGATGCTGCTGGTGGGCTATAGTTTGCAATACAACTTGGAATTCTTTCTCTAGAATTGCTAGGCAGTCTATGGAGTAGCAAGGAGTAACAATAATAATAAATCAGCACATAAGAATTTATGTAAAATTAATGTTTTCAATAATAATTTAAAGATAATGATTTTAAATACCAAATTTCTTTCAGTTCTTTACCATAATGACAATTATATTTTTTTTTTCAAGAAAAATGTGTATTTCCTGACCCCAAACCCAACAAAAAGCAAATTGACCAAAAGCACTGTAAATTATTTGGACGCAGAAATGAATTTGTTGCTAGGTCCCAATTCTGAGCCCCCCCACTCATAGTATTGCATACCTCAGATTCAATACCACGTGATTCTACATGCTATCAGTAACTGAAGGACCCACATGAGAAATACAGTACTTCTCTTGATGAATAAGATTGTACCAGTTAGTCTGAATCTTTCTATGTGATTGACCATGTGCAACTACAGTCATACCTATGCAATCCCACTGAAATCAGTATAGTAACAGTCCCCATATAAAAGATAGCATTGCCAGGCACTGTACATAAACTTAAAACAGAAAGCAGTAACACAGGACAGATTGATCTAGTACTGCAAGTCACTCCTCCTAAGTTTAATACCAGACCTGACTTTGATATGCTTTAGTTCTCTTGGATATAATAGCAGCCTTCTGATCTCAAGCTCATGATGCTATTAACTCACTTAATACAGATTTACTCACTTTTAAGAATCGGTAATAGCTCCCTGTGGTCATTTCTGTCACCTCTTCAAATCAAGGTCTCTCTGGACATTCCATCAAGTAATTTATGAATGGGTCAATGAAACTGTTAATAATTCCAGCTGTCTTCTCTCACTCTCCTCTTGTTTCAAAGCAGTGAGTTTTACTCCCTTCTAATGTGGATAGCAACATTTCTTGCTTGGCTTAAGATGGGTGACTGCTATTGTTTCTGAACTACTGCACAAATAAGAAGATGTGGCTTTGGAACAGACTTTTCTAACATCCTACAACATACCATTTAAGAGGACAGAAGTGGAGGATACGCTTAATGTTGCATAATTCACTGAGAAGCAACCCTGTACCGCTGCACACGCCTGTATTAGTGAGCTTTAGAAGTACAGGGTTTTAACTCTCTGCTAACACTGTGCCAACATAGCCACAACCATGATTTGCCAAAAGCTGCTTCTGTAGTTTCAGCTACCTTTGTAGATTAGAGATTCATACAGTGTTGTGTTTGCTACCCATTGAGAGGACCTGCAAAATACTAGGTCTGTACTGCTGCAAAGAAACTGCTGTTTGTGATGGCTGATTTTTAACTAGCTGCTCTGTTAACTCAGTTCAGAAAATGACTGTGCAGCCAGTAACACTGCACATTGATTCAGTGAGCTGTGAGGCTGGCCAAACTACCAAGGAAACTTGCCCTCATCACTTGATTTGCCATTTAAGAACTTGTGAAAGTGATGATGAGCACCTATGAGGCTGCAAACCACGCACTGTGTGGAGAATATATGCACAGCAGGGAAAGCTTCCAGAGAACCAAACTATAACAGCCTGAGAACAAAGGGAGTTGTCCAAGCTAGTCCACTGTAACTGTATAATGACCCGGTAAGCCTGGGCTAGTCTCTTGCTGATGCTCTGTTGACCTTCTAAGCGCAACAGTTTCAAAACCGGGACCAGGAAAATTCATGGTTCAGAGTTGGAACATTAAACTGTTTCAAGCTGAGTTAGGACTTAAACCCTAGGTTTCCTCTTAGACAATAAAGAGATATGTATGTTCATGGCCATGTTACTTGGTATTCTGCCCAGGTTTACTTACTCTAAATATAAGCTGCCCTGATGGATGTATAGAGACTTGTAACAAATATTAAGTTTAGCACAAATTAAGTATGAACGGACGTGAATGTGTGCAAGCAGCAGAAGAAACAGATGAAGCGTTAAAAGAACGGTCTGCATTGATAACAAAGGATACTGTTCCCACAGATAGAAATGAGAAATGTGCTGCTGTTCACATCAAGACCAGAAAACCTGCACTCTGGTAACACCATAGCATAGATGAGTCATCGGGGGAAGATCTTACCTTTTGACAACAGGAGGATGGCATCAAGATCACAGCCCATCACATATGACATTCCTTTTCTTGTTAGCCAGCAAGAGGAACAGGCTACAGCTACACAGATATGTCTATATTCCAAACATGTTACAAACAAGACAAAATGGACAATGAGCAGTAACCTTGCCTAAGATTTATGGAGACTTAGGCAAGATTCTGAATCAGAGGACAACCCCGTAATAACTGATTCCTAATGAGTTTAAAAGACCAGTCCCAGCGTCATCAAACACGAACTCCAGAATGAGATGATCACTCAATAGCTGGCATGTCTCATCCCCTGTACGGCGTAAAATTGATCTTGGGCACACACATTCTAGTATTTGTGAGTATGTGGGTGTGAGTGTGTGAGTGGGTTAAATCTACTTGTTCAGAGTTTCTGAAAACAAGTATCAGCTTCCCTTTCCACAAGGTTTTGTGACAGTAATTTCCGACAAGTGCAAAGACACTGCTTCTAGTACCAACTATGCCAATTCTTCAGGTATCTCTTCAGGACACTTCATTGTACCATACAGATAGGTCCTCTAGGCCATCAGCTCCTGACGATTTAAATAAGAAATAAAGGAAGATAGCATTTAGGGAACACAGAGAATTCTTAGCACCTTTTAGGTTCGTCTCAGACATCCTAAATTTGGTGTTGGCTTCTTGCAGACAAAAGGAGAACAAAGCTGAGTAGAAATGGGGAAGAAAACAGATGTATAAGCACGCCTGAGACTGTCTCCCATCTAATCTTTCAGTATCTGATTATGGTTTCAGATGTCCTCAAGCCCTTTAGATAATCATGTTCTTCTATTGTATAGACATTTGGCAATTATCACTATTGCTGCTTGTTTAAATAAAAAAAAAGTTGAAGTAGATAAATAAGGCCTAGGATAACAAAATATATCATCCACCCATTATCCCTTCAAAGTATGCAGCCTGCTGGCACGGTTCAGAGTTAATTTACATGATAGATGCTCCTACTTCAGCCTAAAACAAGGCTGGTCTGCATGTCATTTCCTGTCAGGAGTTGCTGGACCTCAATTACTTATTTGAGATAAATGATGTAATAAAAACACACTTCACAGCCCAAAAGCCGCCCTCCATCTACTGCACAATGCCTGTTTTTCTGTTTGATTTTTTCCTCCCTAAGACACTAGCCACAGTAAAAAAAAATTATTCTGCTACCTAAGCAACACAGCATCCCCTCGTTTTGCTCCTTGTGAATGACTTAGCTGCCTCAGCCACCACAGCTGCGCTCCTGTTCACTCCCAACTGTCCTAACAAAAGGTAATATAAGGAAGAACAGGAGGGTAACTTGTAAAGTCTGTGGCCAATGCACCAGCTGAAGCTTCAGAGCAAAAACTGGTTAGGCCTTATTTAACTGGCCCATGTTACACACATTTCTCTGCTATGCTGCCTGGAGAACAAGCTGAGAGAGGAAAGAGGCTAGAAAAAGAGTTATTTCATGACAGCACCAACTTCTTTACCTTTCTTACTTTATCCAACCTGTCTATGAAGTAACTGAGGGCTCCCAGAGCTGGTTGAGTTCAGTAAGAAATTAAAATCACCAGAAAGCAGTTATTCCTATCACAGAGCAGTAGTCAACGAGATCAAGAGCTGTTACAACAAGAAATTAAATTAGAGACTGTCTCCTCTGCGTGCAGTTTCTCAGTTTACGTATATAAGAAATGCAAAGGAAAATACCCCATGGGGTGTGGCAAAGATCAATCCATTAATGTGCTGTGTTTGAAAATGTAAAGTGCTATTAAGTGCTAGACTGATTATTTTAATAAGCACTGTTTTCACACCATCTGCAATTCAGTGGCTACAAATGTGGCTGTGGAATTATATTTCAGGTATACAGCATCTCTCTCTACCCCTCAATTCGTACTTCATCATTAGCACAGCATCCAAATGCTTAAGATGAAATCAGATTCAACTGCAGAATGAAACATGAAAGAAAATGCAATGTTATCACATTTCTTCTTCTGAAGGGCCCGGACTGGCATCGTCAGACAGTCAATTGAACATACGAGATATTTTTGATGTATGTAGTCTTGATATTCTTGTGCAAGGGCCAGATTTGGAGGGGGCTGGTAAACGTAGGCTTTTTAATTTTCATTTTCCTCAGAGAGATATGGTAACTGATATATAGAAAGTGATAAAGCAAGCTTTAGGTGGAAGACCTTCAGCTCTGAAACAATAGAAAGCCACATACTTTATCTTTTTTATTTACAGGTTAACACTTTAAAAATAAAGAGGATGAACCTAGGGCAGGTTTAGATTAAACACTAGGAAGAAATTTTCCACTTTGAGGGTGGTGAGGCACTGGAACAGGTTGCCCAGAGAAGCTGTTGAGGCCCCATCCCTGGAGGTGTTCAAGGCCAGGCTGGATGCGGCCTTGGGCAACCTGGTCTAGTGGGAGGTGTCCCTGCCTATGGCAGGCGGGTTGGAACTAGGTGGTCTTCAAGGTCCCTTCCAACCTAAACCATTCTATGATTCTATGAAATGTTTTGTTAATTACACACACTAAATACCTTTTGTAACCTTAAAAAGAAGAGCAGGCGATACAGAAATCAACAGACAGCGGGTTTAGCAAGAAACCTGATAGTGCTTGCTAAAGAAACAGCACTAAGGTGCTAAGGAATTCTGCGATAATCTGCATTGCACCCTGAATATTCTCTGGTGTTGCTCTGCACTGCTAAATAGCTCTGGAACATGCTCCTGCTGCCTTGTTATGGCTGTGGTAAAAATTAGTTCTTGACCTTGATATTAGAAGGTTATGTACTCTTTATACAGCAGCCTACTGATCAAAAGTCAGTCCCCCTTTTTTTGTTACTCTATACTATGGAGCCAGAGGTTCACCCATTACCAAGTTCATCTCTGATTCAGCTGCCAGTGGCCAGAATGCTGCTTGCCATGAAGGACAGCATGGCACCTGCACCAACTCCTTCCATACAGCCCAGTCTGCACCCTCAGTGGGGAGCTACAGGGGAGAGGGAAATAAAAGTCTATAACAACTTAACAACCAACCAAACTATTTGAGAAACCTGCGACACTGAGAGACACAGAGAACCACAGTTACAGAGAAAATAAAGTCCTGACAGGGGTACAAAATCACAACTACCCCACCTCAGTGGGGGCAAATAAAAGGGGAACCACGGTGCCAAAGAGATGCAAGATTTTTCCCCCTTTATCCTTCCCCTCCCTTCCTTTCCACACCCTTCCCTCCCACTCCCTTCTTCTCTCTTCTTTTCTTCTGCAATAAGATGCGTTCAAAGTGTCTAGAGTCCTTTTTCTCCATAGACACATATATCAAGAAGCCTGGAGATTTCTGGCCAAAAATTTAAAGATGTTAATTTAGTCCTCGATTTACATTTTCAAATCTTCATAGGAAGCAGCCTGTGTAACCTCCATGAATTAAACATACCACAGTCAAAGGCATTTGGCACCAGTGTGGGATTAATGACCAACTGGAAAGACGAAGGCTCGAAGAAGGACGAGCCATCTTTAAGCCCATGTTCTGTGCCAAGGTTATTGCCATTATAGACCTTTTTAAAAGCACTGAGGAAAATAAACATTACAGAGCAATGTATTGAGCCAATACTCCTCCCAAGGGTTTTTGTAGTTTTGAAGGGTGCTTCTTTTACTTTTGACACACATTTTGCCAAAAGTCTTCAGGAGCCAATGTCTGGATTGCTTCATATTTTATGTAATTTGGGGCACAGTCATGAACTTGGCATCTCTTCCACAAATGCTGGAGGAAAGACCCCAGAAATGAGCCAGCATTCGTTTTGGTTGGGATGGACCACTGTAGGTTATGGCCAATAGGCAATGGGTGGAAAACCACCACCCCTAAATCTGCTTTCTCATACCCAAATGCATTATCACAGTCTAGAAGTCTGTTTCTTGTTTGGGATGATTTCTAGGAAGACCTGTGGGTCTATGTAAAATTTACTGAAGCTATAACGGCTGAAAAGCCAAGCTTTTGTCAATGGCCCAATCTTGGCTACATGGACAAGAGCTGGATGACCGAAAGGAAAATACTTAGTGATGTTAAGTTGCAAAAGAGATGATCAGAATGTTATATCAGCTTTCTGTTGGCATAAACCCGAGGTAATTACTGCTTTTTTAGACTTAATAGAGAAAAATGAGATTCTTTTGTATTCAGACTATTCATTTTTGTAGTTGAGCTATTTTTAACTCTTTCTGTAATCATTTTTATCTGTGACTCCTTTCCATACTCTGGCATCTTGCAGTAGGTAGAAGGGAACAACATAAGGTGCAAGCGCAGAGTCTGGAGAACCACTGGAGAAGTCAATGGTACGTGAGCGGAACTCCTGCTGTAAAGAGATCTCTTACTAAAACAACACTTTGGCTCTAAAGTGATGGAATCCACTCTTACTAAACTAGCATGATATAAGTACCTCACTATGTCATCACGTCCCCTCTATTATTCACCCTTGAACCAATTATTACAGCCCCTTGCTTTGCTGCTTCATTGTAACCTTTCTAAACCCAACCATATCTGAACAAAACCAAAATTACATGAGTGGATTCCAATGGTGCTTGTACTGCATTGAATCCCAACCATAAAATTGGGGTCCGCATATTATAAATCAAGTAACGCAAATTCATAGATTAAAAAAAAAAAATCAGGTAGAGATAAACCCCAAAATCAGTATAGCAGTCCAAAATGTTGAGCCTGAATGAGAAATGTGCAGCTATTTTAAGAATNATATTAAAAATCAAATAACCCAAATTAATAAAAAAAAAAAAAAAAAAAATCAGGTAGAGATAAACCCCAAAATCAGTATAGCAGTCCAAAATGTTGAGCCTGAATGAGAAATGTGCAGCAATTTTAAGAATGGGAATCCATTACAGGCTTGCATGTTTTCTTGCAGTAGATGTAGATGTTAATCTACCTGTAAAAGACCTTCCTTTTGCATTCTGAGCAAATTAATAAACACACAGGATTAAACTGAATCTTTAAGGATTTTTTTAATTTTAACTTTATTTTTTCTTCCTATGTGCACTCTTCTCCCCAAGCTCCCTATTGTACTTTTTCTTTTATTACATGCAGTTTTCCACACCTAGACAACCTTAGAAGAAAACATGCTTCAGTAATGCGTAATATGGCAAAACCCACATCAAAGCAAGAGTTAACATACACTAGTCTCTTCTGAGCAGTTAAAGCCATATCACAATGAGAATACTTTATCTAGACAGCCTTGTTATCCACAGTTAAATCAACCTAATCAAATAATTGAGGAACACAACTTAGGTCTTTGATGTGGGAGAGAAATGATTTGACATGCAGCCTCATCAGACTGAAAAAGGCTTTTTTTCTTCTGCTTTTGGGTCTTTTGGCATTCGCTTAATTATTTGCAGCACCTTAGCAGTTGGCTACTACAAAGTTCCCAACACTACTCACATATGGAATAAAAAGCTAGTTTTAATTCAGAATAGAGCCAATTCCAAAGCTTCCACTAGCATTTTCCCACCATTTCCTCACCTATATGTAGACCCACTCCTTTTATCAGAAAAGCTTCTGGAGTCCACTGAGGACAAGGGTGGAAAAAGAAGTTATTCACTAGAGAGCTTTTGAGATTTCCCCACTTTTNTTTTTTTTTGTTTTGGTTTTTTTTTTTAATATTGTAAGACTTGAAATGGGCACGGGTAGGAAACGAACCAGCTGGGATTTCTTCTGTATTGAATATAATCAGGACAACAGTTTCTGGAGGAATCAAAGTAAAAGATTCATCTGACAGAAGGTGAGTTCAAGTTAAAGCACAGTTTGTGTTTCTAAAGGAAATCTACAGGTTTGCGGTATTTCACATTTTTTTCTAAGCCCTTCATTGGACGTGTTAGCTGGCATATTCTTTTCTAATATTAATCTGCTGCAGTCCCCTTCACTTTGCTTTACAGATATGAAGAAAAATGGGTACCTCATTAACCAGCTTCAGTCCAGTAACCAGTAAGGCAGGAATTTCACTGACTAGATTGTATCATATTAGCTGGGGAAAAAAAGACGACATAAAGCTAAGCAAAACTGAAAGGGTAATAAACCACATGATGGATAACTCTTCCCAATATGGGTAACTAAGTAGTTTTAATCATTACTAATTACTATAAGTATTTCAGCCTTGTTTTCCTTTTACATAACCAGTATTTTTCAGTCTTGTAGAACTTCTGTCTTTTGAAAACCAATGGGATTTCACATTCAGCCAAGGTATGCCCATCTTCACAAGTGATAGGGAGAAATTCTGTACCAGTGACAGAAAATAAGGGGAAGGGAAAATCAAGGTTTGGGAAGTTCTAGCTAGCAGCTGAACCTCAAAGGGCTGTACTAGCAAAGTGGCAGAATTAATTCATTACTACCTGTTTACTTTGCCTAAATCAGCTACTGGAAGAAATCACGGCAGGTGCCTATGGGAAAATAAAAAATGTTCATAATGGCCAAAAAAAAACAGTCACAGCAATCACAATAGTCACAGAAATCATTAGAAAAATGTCTTTCTCAAAAATATGCTCTTTGCAGATATTTTTTGTTCATCTTGGATTAGATGTGGTTGTCCTGACACGGAAGCTTAAAATATCTGCTGATGAACTGGGCAAATTACTGAAAACGAAATGTTTAAATAAACAGCTTTTACTGATGTAGGGTCTTGCAGCCAGACCATACAATGCAGCTGGAATCTGGTGGACTTGCCTGGATTCTTCAAGGGGACCAGGAAGACAACACTGTTGTTGAAATGATGCAATTACATTTTCCCTGCAGGACTACCAAGCCCAAATAGATCTATTTCCAGATCAGTACTGGCATCAGCTAGAGAAGACAATTATCCTTAATGACATTTTGCAGTTGCTTTTGTATCTCTGACAGGGTATCTCCAAGCAGATATTAGTGTTCACTACAACCCTGTGAAGTAGTTAAGAATCATCAACCATCATTCCAGACAGGGAAAATAAGGCATAGAGATGGGATGGTAAGTGAGAGGCAGACATAGCGAGTCAACGGCTAAACTGGGAGAAGAACCAAGCAATTCCTACTCTTAATCGGCCATTCCAGCCACTGGAAAATATACCTTATTAAACACACATGCCATGGCTTCTGCCACCAGGGGAAGTGTGAAAGGGTAACTGGTAAGAGGCAAATGGAACAGCATAGTTACTCAATAAATACTACATAGTTACTTCACAGTCTATGTCCCCAGGTTCCATCCTCGAAGATCCCTACCGTCATTTCCCCCCTCCTTTCTCTCTGCACTTATTTAGTCTGAATGCAAATCCATACAAATCTATTTAACTTGCTTCCCATTTCTAATCTTCTATCGGAAACATTTGCTCGTTAACATTGGTGCAACTTTTTCAATGTAAACTTCTGTCATTACAGAAGAATAATACAATCATTATATGCATGGTGGGTTGACCCGGGTTGGATGCCATGTGCACACCAAAGCCACTCTGTCACTCCCCACCTCAGCTGAACAGAGGAAACAAAATATAAAGGCTCGTGGGTTGAGATAGGGACAGGGAGATCATTCACCTGTTACCAGCATGGGCAAAACAGACTCAACTTGGGGAAATTAGTTTAATTTATTACCAATCAAATCAGACTGGGATAACGAGAACTAAAACCAAATCTTAAAAACACCTTCCCCCCCCCCCTTCTTTCTGGGCTCAACTTCACTCCCAGTTTCTCTACCTCCTCCCCCCAAGCAATGCAGGGGGACGGGGAATGGGGGTTGCGGTCAGTTCATCACGTGTTGCTCCTGCATCCTCAGGGGAAGGACTCCTCACACTCTTCCTCTGCCTTCAGCATGGAATCCCTCCTACAGGAGACAGTCCTCCATGAATTGCTCCAGTGTGGGACCCTTCCATGGGCTGCAGTCCTTCAGGAACAGGCTGCTCCAGCATGGGGCCCCCGCAGGCTCACAGGTCCTGCCAGGAACCTGCTCCATTGTGAGCTTCCCACAGGGTCACAGCCTCCTTCAGGCATCCACCTGCTCCAGCATGGGGTCATCCATGGGCTGCAGGTGAATATCTGCTCCACCATTAACCTCCACGGGCTGCAGGTGGATATCTGCTCCACCGTTAACCTCCATGGGCTGCAGGGGGACAGCTTTCCTCACCATGGTCTTCACCACAGGCTGCAGAGAAATCTGTGCTTCAGCACCTTGAGCACCTCCTCCTCCTTCTTCAATGACCTTTGTGCCTGCAGAGTTGTTTCTCTTCACATATTCTTACTCTTTTCTTCAGCTGCAATTGCATGCTTTTTTTTTCCCTGGTCTTAAATATGTTATCCCAGAGGTGCTACGACCGTCAGTGATGGGCTTGGCTTTGGCCAGCAGCACGTCCATCTTGGAGCCAGCTGGCACTAGCTCTATCAGACATGGGGGAAGCTTCTAGCAGCTTCTCACAGAAGCCACCCCTGTAGCCCCCCCGCTACCAAAACCTTGCCACACAAACCCAATACAATATGATAGAAAAAAACACCAGTGGCAATCCAGGAGTGTAGGCCTTTCCATTTTTTTTTTCTTTTTATGTCCCTCATTTTCACACTCCTATTTTCTAGGGTTTTTTTTTCTTTTCGTGTGGTGTGTCTGCTAAGAATCTCCTCTAGTTCTATTTTTAATATATCACTGATTCTAGCTCCAGTCACCTCCCTTCTCAACGTTTTTTCATATGTTTATTACTCTTTTACATGAAATCACATTCTCTGAAAGTCTGTTCCCAAGTTGCTCATTTTCAGGTGATTTTTTTCCATGCTTCCTGCCAGTAACAGAAAATTGTCTTCCTTATGTTATGTACTGGAGTATGCACTCCATAATTTAAGTTAGTTCAAGCAGGGGTCACCTCAAAATTCCCATCGTCCCAATTGGAAAAGAGACTAGAGCTGATCACACCTCCTCCGTATTATTCATGTCCTTGTGATTTGGTGTCATTCTCAAACCCTCCTATTGTAAATTGCCTGCTAGAGCAATTTCTTCCTGCTGTAGCTGTGCAATCTTATGCCATCCTGTACTAAGTAATATTGATAACACTGTTCACCTGGGGAAAAATTTGAGATTTCCTATCTGGAGGAAAAGCTCTCTCAGAAACAGAGACAAATTCACTTGACTGCAGAGCACTTATATAGTGTCATCTAAAACATATATCAGAGAAACAAAAGAAAGCAGAGTTGAGTTCTTCTTTACTATGCCACAAGTCAGACTGAATGGTTATCATGGGCTTTTCTAGCCCTTGTTAAATAGAAAGGGAACACAATGTGCTGTAGGAAAAAAAAAAGAATATGTGGCCTTTCTGTGGGCTAATTATAAGATAAATTTGGTCCAGGCATGAAAAAGTTTGCTATTTTACTTTTCCTTCTAGTTCACTAATTCTGAAAGTCTCTTCTACCTGAAGGCCCTTTGGAGACATTCATGTATAGAGTTCCTGATGGACATGCATCACAGTGAACATCACATTGGAGGTGAGAACACAAGTGAAAACAATAGACGTGAACAAGCAAAAACAATAGATATGAAAGCTTCCACGTGAAAGTGTCATTGATCTGTGACTTTAAACTTCAAAAGACGCATATTATCTTTGTACCCTGATCAATAGGAACCTTCTCTCTTACAGCTCTTCTTTCCAGGAGCAACCTATCCATAGGGCAGAAAGGTAGCCTATCAGGGCAGTACCTCCCTTGAGAATAAAGGCAAATCTAAAATATATTCTCACAGCCTATAGCATCTCAAACTTTATTACAGGAGAATTAGCAAAAGTGGCTGAACTGCTCTAGTCTGTATCCTACTGCCAAGTTTGGACGCTTCTGCAAATAGTATAAAAACTGATCTTACTGACCATCTGGAACTAATGGAGAAGCATTGTGGAAATCCTGCAGAGCAATAAAAGGTGATTCAGCTGTAGAAGAATCTTGTCCAACAGCATAAGCTTTTCTCAGTAATCACTCAGATTCAGATATAAGCATACATGCGTAATGGACCATATCGAGCAGATTATAGTCCAGAGCTGGGCAAAGGGAAGTTGAAATGCATCCCTTTAGGGAGGGAATGGAGCCAGAGCATTCAATATTTTCATGAAATAGTATCCTTTTGATTAGTTCACAGAGACTTGTCATTCACTGACACAAAGTAGAGCTGCCAAGGCAGAACCATTGTTTCCACCAAATTGTCATTCGTGTCCCTCACGTATGAATGCAGAACGAAGATCACGAGATTGCTTTAGTATCTGCTGGCTTTTAGGACATTTGCACTACCACTCAGGTGAGCCACACTGTGTATGTAAGACACAAAACATGATCAATTAGAAGGACTATGTTTTTTTAATTATTTCTTTGCTTTCATTTCTAATATTTATTTTAATAAATAGAGTGGTAAAACACTGCAAGGGGACAATGAGGTACACAAAAATGTTTTACTGTTTACATACAGTAAATAATGTCTGGAACTTATCTCCACTAGACAGAAAAAAATAACTCATGATAAGTTGTAATTTCAAAATAAAAATGTCATATCAAATTTGAGCTATTTTATATATTCTCTAATAGATCACAAGGAAGAAATAGACATCACAAGGAGAAACCTTCTACAAGTGAAGTTTAATCCTCTCAAACCTCACTGATCAAAATATGTTTAAATTAGGGTGAGACTTGGTTTTAATCCCAGGAGACCAGAGAAGTCAAAAAGAAGAATAAAGTTTCCTTATCTAAAAGGTATAAAAATTTCCTTCTGTGCTTTTCTGATTTTTATGTTGAAGAGTATATGTGAAACACACTGAACAAAAATAGCTATAGAATCACTTCTTTGGGTAAATGCACTTTGCAAAGAAAGTTTGCCAGCACAGCTGAATCACTAGAATGAAGAGGGACAATTATTTGTGGAAAACATCAAATCCGACCTTTATGCTTTTCACAAATCGTCCTCGACCCATCAGCTCTCTGTCTTACCTGAATAAATGTGTGGGCTGGCACATGGACACTAATCATCAGAGAAAACAGTGAGGTTCTTGAACAATATTAAAGACAGAAGTACCATAAAAAAACCCACACGCTACTTCTAAGAAGCAGTTGATAAACACTTGAAATGGCAGTGGATTGCAGCAGGTACCCTCCACCCACAATGTACCTTCCCGTTTCATATTCTTATATGTTCACCTCTAGCATATCTACCAGCCATCAGATGGTTTTCTGTCCTGCATAGAGCTTTAAATAATAGCATATGGTTCTTACTTAACAAGGGGAACCACATTAGAATAAATCCTGTGTAGAATATCAGTATTTATAGTTGTTGATTTCTTTAATAAATGCTTTCCACTTAAGAAGAATATTATTCCACAAATCAGTCCAAAATGTAATAGTAAAGAAGAAATATGTCCAGAGACCACCTACAGTTCTCTGTGGTGTACTCTGCATTTTTTCCTCATATATTTCCTGAAGCTAATGAAAATTCTAGGGAAAAAAACCCACAAAATATTTTCCAGAAGCCCAGAAGGCAGATAAGAGAGAATTAGTCCCCACACTTCCAAGCAATTTTATTCATTCTGGAAACCTTTTCCAGATTTTTTTTTGTGCTGGGCTCTTAAACCCTTAGTGAGTAAAAAATGCTGTTGACTTTGCCAGAAGTTTCCCTTACTACATAAGGATCTCGGATCCTGATTCTGAGAGACTGCAAAACATTTTCTCCTTTCATTTTATAATGGTCTTCTAAACTTTGACATTGCATTCACATGACAACTCCTTATTTAGGTGTTAAACTGGGAACTCCCAGTGTCTATGAAACATTCTTTAATTATCATAGTCAAAGCATGCAAATTTTGGAGGTTAATTTGATTTAACAGATTAATATGTCTTTGATACAAGAGATGCCTATCTGTCTTTGATCAATATAAATGGCAATAATGTCTTAAAATATTTTGTTCTTCTTGATGTGTTGATTTAAGAGACTAATGAGATGATTCTAAATTGACTTTGAGATTCTTCCAAAAATCAGAGAGCCTAGAAAAAGAACAAGACATAAGCTATTAAGTGAACTAGTCAGCCAGCCAGAAGCCAGTCAAATAGTCTCTTTCCCATACAGTTTTAAAAAACTTGGACAATATTGTTTCTTTTCAGTACTTGGTGGTATCAAGTAGCAGGTATATCAAGAAGAGATGCAGCTATATCTCCAAGCTTCTTCAATAATGATTATGTTAGCTTCTAGGCTTTATTAGCTGGCTTGCTTATATGTTATCAACAAAATCACTCATGGCTGAATGGGCTTTAAGCTCTAGAGCTTTTTTCCCCAGTCCACATAACTAACAGCTTTTCTTATCATAAAGTCTGTTTGGTTACCTGGTGGCTCAATCAAAGTGAAGAAAATTCCACGCTGATTGTCCTCATTGGTACTTTGTTGAATGTGTTACAACTTAAGAACTGAATTAACGGGTAAAACTCAACAATTCTTTCATTTCTGGAAACTTTCACTGAAAGGAATAACATCTTTACAAAGACTGTTATCTTTTGTAGTTTTGTTTTCACTTACAATAGTGAGAGGATTTGAGGAAGCAGTTTTCACTGCCATACTCACTGATACGGTCTACTAGTCTCTGAATCTAAAATTTCAAACTTGAAGACAACTGGAGAAATGTCTGAACTGTTTATCGTCTCGGTATGGCACTCACTCAAATATGAAAAGCAAAAGGAAGTGGGAAGAAATAACTGTGATAACTTGGGAGTAACCTAGAAGTTTAGATAAATAATTATGACTTTTCTTATTCAATGAAACAGTCTTTCAAGCCAATGGGTTCATGAATAAAATGAAAGCACTGAAGAAAGATACACTGTATGGGAAAGAACTAGGTAGGAACTGGTGCTATCATCACACCTACATACTAAATGTCTTTGATTAAAGTACATTTCTGACATTCAAGACACTGGAAACAGAAGTTCTGTTTGAGTGATTATTTATATATGTAGACCATAGAATCAAATAATAGTTTCAGTTGGAAAGGACCTTTAAAGGTCAGCCAGTCCAGCACCCCTGCAACAAGCAGAGACATCTTCAACTAGATCAGGTTGCTCAGAGCCCCGTCCAACCTGACCTTGAATGTTTCCAGGGATGGGGCATCTACAACCTCTCTGTGCAACCTGTGCCACTGTTTGACCACCCTCATTGCAAAACATTTCTTCCATGTATCTAGTCTAAATCTTCCCTCTTTTAGTTTAAAACCATTACCCCTTGTGTCCTATCACAACAGGCCATACTAAAAAGCCTGTCTCCATCTTTCCTGTAGGCCCCCCTTAATTATTGAAAAGCCGCTATAAGGTCTCCCCAGAGCCTTCTCTTCTCCAGGCTGAACAACCCCAGCTCTCTCAGCCTGTCCTCATGGGAGAGGTGCTCCACCCGTCTGATCATTTTTGTGGCCCTCCTCGGGACCCGCTCCAGCAGGTCCATGTGCTGAGGGCTCCAGAGCTGGACGCAGTACTCCAGGTGGGATCAGCAGTGACCAGTTTACATCTGCCTTGCTTCTTGTTTTATCTTCAAGCACTCAGGACTGGTCTCCAGCACAAGCAAGACGAGCAGTGAGTACTACTAGTAAGCCATTCTGCAGGGACCCTGCAAGCCCTCATGCTCTACAATAGAGGGGGCACCTTGGCGTTTAACCCATTAGCCTGACAGCAGCAGAAAGTACTGAATGCAGACCAAGTAGGCCAGCTGTCCTCATACAGGTGATCTGTGAAGCCAAGATTTCAAGCCTTCTAACTAAGTTTACTTTGTTGACAAACTAAAACAAAAGCAAAACCAAACCAACCAAACCAAAAAAAAACCAACCAAAAAGCAACCCTGAGCAAACACACAGTTACAAATAAAACCCCAAGCTCCACAGCTAAAAATACACAGAATACATTGAAAATGGTGCTATAATGCCTCATGGAGTCTTACTGGGTTTCATACCCCTTTCCTAAGGCTGGAGATTTTTCACAGTGTATTACAATCTCAATCTTTCAAGAAGTAAAAGAGCCTTACAGGAGAAAATGGCGATAGGAAATACAGTCTGGGTCTAGATTTTTTATTTTTTCCCCTAGAATGTGAAAAACATTCTCCATGAAAAAAAAAAGTTCAGTTACATTGGATTTTCTTTTTAAAGAATTTTGAAAGAAAAAATATAAGGCATTGTATCATCAGCTTTTTTGTCAACTGAAGGGTCCTAAGACAAGCTTATGAGCCATTAGGGAATCATAGGCTTTCTCTAGAAAGATGATGATATTGCTATTGCTGGAATTTTTTACCATTTTGATCCCATTTTTCTGAACAGGACATACTGCAGTCTTTCACAGGTACAGCGACAGATAAATAAATTTGTTCACAATACAGGGGAACGGCAGTCTTGCAACATGCACAGCTCATGCCGGTCCACTTTGAAATATCGGTTCATTCTGAACAAATTTTTGAAGCCTGGTGAAAGAGAAGAAAAAGCTTCTGTCAAAAGCTTTTTAAGTCAACTGGTTTGCGTTGGGAAAAACCTTGCAAATATCAGCTCAGTTCTGCCTCAATGTACTGTATAATTACAGTCTCTTCTCCTCCCCCTACGATTAATATAATCAGCATCTGGATATTTTCTTGTTGCTTTTATTAGTATTATTAAGCAAAATAATCCTCAGAGCTGGTATTCCAAAACTGATTTAAGAACATTAAACAGCACTTGTGACCATTAAGGACTGATCTGGATGATATTATGGTGCTCATATTTGTTATCACTGTATGAAAGTTATTATAGTAATAAACCCACATAGTTTTCCAAGTGATTCCATTTAATCTCAGCAAAAACAAACAACTTGTCTTGCAGAGTACTTTACATTATTAATCCACTGCCGATGGAAAGCCAGAAAAGCTGTAACTGTCGCTCCTCATTTACACCTTTCTGCAGACTGATCTCAATGCTCTGCTTGGAAAACGGGCAGCCAAAGAGCCCCAGCAGGCACGGAGGATCACCCTGAAGGCAGTCAGATGCTCAGAGCACTTGAGAGCATTCTCCTAAAGAGAGAAGACGTTTATAACTCTGCAATGAGAACTGGGACGACACTGCCAAGGGTAAACAACAAGGTGGTACAACAATTTTACAAGTACTATTATTCTCATTTTACAGGCAGGGAAACTGAGGCACAGCTTCTTACACTCTTGGTCTTGTAGCAAGTCTGAACCACAATAGGAGCTTTCTACACCTGAAAACCAAAGTTTTGTGTCCAGCACAGTGATGTGTGAATTAGACACCAGAACATTATTATAAAGTAATTTCATCATTATCGTATAGCTTATCCCAAGTTGTATATTTTCTTGTGCTCCTTTAAAGCAGGGAGCAGAAGAAAGAGGACCACCTGGACCTCCTAGAAATTCTTCTGTTCCCCGGGATACTTCATGTTTACAAATCCATATGCCTGAATTGTTCTATCCCACCCATACTGTTTATAACTTGGGATTCACTGTCTAGTGCAGTGTTGATCACTTGTCTGGTAAACATACCTATAGTACAATGGGGAGAATTATATCATATAAATAGACTTTAAGCTTGCTGTATTATTAGCATCTATGTTTAATCCAGGATGGTGTTTTGGCATTAGCGTGCTTGGAAGGAAGGGTCTTTAAAAGACTCCTCACCTATTATATGATGAAAAGAGTTTTAAAGAAAAGACTTGTTTCATTTCTGAGCCAAAGCCTATGGGTAGCTATAGCCTGATTTAAGCTGGAGAATATATTTGAACTGTACAATTTTGCACAGCTTTTCATTTGAGATAATAAACTATGCCTTTCACATTGCGTGAAAGCGTGACTTTGATTTTTCAGTCACCCATACTGTTCATTATGTAGAAGGACAGAGAGAGATTCTCCCTGAAGGCTGCCCCTGAGGAGCTTCTGAAGAAAGGGAGTTTTTGAGAAGCAGCACCATTTCTGGGGAGAAGTTACTTGCTTTAAGGTCATGTGTCACCTCAGTGGCAGAGACAACACAGGAACATTAAGACTTTCTCTCCAGTCCCTTATTCTAACCAGTGGACCATAGTCCCAAATTTCTGCAAGTCAGCTGGTCCCTGTCACAAATACTTTCATCTTTTTATGAACTGATATCTCGTTCCTACACTAATAAGCATGGTTGGAGTAGAGTTAGTAATTTAAATTTATGACTTGTGTACCCTATTTTAACACTTTTCCAAAGACTCATTAAATCTCTTTTATGTGTATTTTTCCCTGCCTCATACTTTCATTAATTGGAAAAAAGAGAATAAAGTCCCATTTACAACACCACTGCAGCCATGCAGGGTCCTTGCTTGACTGATGTTCTTCTAATGAATTATATGTATTGTAAACAAGTACTGCAAACTAGCCCAAGGTCTTCTCCATTAATTTTTCATTAATGAAATGCACCACTTAGCTTGTTTGACACTTAAGTGATTCCCATAAATTTAAAATAGAGGTCACCATAAGGAAAGCATTTGAAAGTGTCATTGAGGGAACAAGTTAATGAACTATTCACCCCTCCCCAAACGCTTTTAAATTCACAGGCTAGTCAGTTGTAAAATTTGAAAACCAGTAATATTTTAATTCTTCAAGTAGCTGCCAAGGTTTAATGAAAAAATAAATACTCTAATAAGTGAGCTTTTGCTCAGGGGCTTTTTCTTCTTTTCTGCTTTCCTCTCCTTTTACATTCTATGGCAGGAAAATTCTTATGCCCTATTTAGCTTAGCATATCATGAAAAAAAGAGTACCTATATAAGAGAGGAACAAAGTAAAGAGTGGGGTTAACCCATGACACCCTCTTTCAGTTGACTGCAATTCATGGCGGGGCACGTGAGGTCATGTTAATAGACAATCTCTCTTCCATGTTCCAGACAGAGGAAAGCTCGGTCATAATCTTGGACGCGATCTTCTCCCACAAAAACTCTGCAATACAGGGCTTGATCCAGCCATCATTTTCTGCTAGTCAGCAACGTAAATGCTAAACAATAGTTTGACCTAGCTATACCAGACAGGTCATTTCATGATTTAGTTACAACTCTACAATTAGGTAACAGAGCTGAGTTGCATCCCCCTGGGCCAGAAAATGAAGCTGAGGTATTGATATTTCCCTCCAGACCAAAATCTGTCTGCACGATCTGTTTGACAAGGCTCTAGATTACTTCATTTGTTGTGAATTTTGGTGTGTCAGAGTACACCCCAGCCAACAGGCAGTCTGAGGCAAGGTCTGCGCACGAAAAGCTGCTTTGCTGCAAACACACTATGCTCCCAGCAACTCAGTGCTGCAGTGGCTGTGCAGAGGTCTCCCCCCAGGAGGCAGAGAGCAGCATTTCACTGAGCTGTTTCCTATTTTCACTGAGGATCTGGCTTTGACACAAAGTACATATGATGGATGAAGCCAAAAATGCCATGGTCCTCCTTGTGGATTTTTTTTTTTTAAAGAAAAAAAAAAAGAAAAAATAGAGAAACATAGAATGGAATAGAATAGTTCAGTTCCCACACACCGTCACAAGGTATCAGCAGGAAGAGAGCAGCACCTCCCTCTCCACTTGCCCTTCTCAGGAAGCTGTAGAGAGCAATGTGGCCGCCTCTCAGCCTCCTGAAGGCTGTGTAGAGATGGTAATGAATATTATGCCTTTCATTCTCACCTTGAGTACAGAGCAGGACAATGGAGGCTAATCATCATTACCATCATCATCTGCTGGCAGCCAAATGCCCTGTGTGAAATGAGCAGGTAGGTCTTGGCCTTCCTGAGGGTTGAACAGGTGCCTCCATAAAAAAGCAGCCCACAGCCACAGCCAGCACTAATTGGCTCCCTTGTTGGCACTTTTAGTAAAGAGACCAACTAATGAGCAGGAGTGAATGCTGAACTCCCTAAATACAGCTGCCTGCTAAGGCCTAGGTATGAACAACAGATAAGGAGCATATAGAAACAAGTTGCTGCTTTCTGTATAGAGTCTACTCTGATTATAAATAAATTACTCTCCTCTTTAGGAGTTCCCTCATTGACATGGAGGGATTTAAAACTGAAACCACTCAATAACAAGACTGGAGGACAGGGATGTGCCTCTCATGATTGCAGCCAGGCTGCTGCACGTCAACACTGTGAAAGCTTAGAAATAGCAGTGTTCGTTTATGGGATGTCCCATTCAGTGTTAATCTCTGCAGAGAAGAGAGCTATCAGTAGGTGTTCAAACAGACAGATGATTTTTCTGTCTCTTGAGGTTAGCAGGTATGGAAGTGGTGATGCTGCTACTATGCAGAAATAAAGATGGAAAATCTTGTTTTAAGTTGCACCTTAATGCAACTGGGGATATAAACAAGTAATACTACATATTTTAAGTACATATTATGTCTCTATCCATCTACCTCTGAGTTTTACAATACATCTTTCATCACTGTATGAATGTCTGTTTACATTATTCTAAATCTACAACACTCAAAAGCAACATTACCTTGGGAAAACATGCAATATAAATCACAGTATTCCCTCTCACAGCTCACTGCACAAACTTAAGGAGAGACATCTCTTGATGAATGCCTCATATTACTTCATTTAAAGTTAATGAGATTCGGTCTGCATATTTGACAGAAGACTGCAGAGCAACAGATGACTTCGGCAAATGCTATTGGCACAAGAAACCTTGCATATTAGGTGTCTAACAAAGTGCACACAACCAGATGGAATTAAAGATGGCTGCCATACGATCTAAGTTAGGCAATTTTCATACTGAGTGGTAGGATCTTCAATGACACTAACTGATATAGTAGAAAACAGCAGACAAGCTTTTGGTACGCAAGTCCTCCCCTTGGGTTGTTTGCTGTGTGTATATTCTTCACCACTGTGTCTGTAACATAGCAATTACTATGTACTAAACTTCTTCAGTGGGGTTTCACTATCTTTTGCATTCATCTCCCCTAAAATACACCAACTCAAGACATATGACAAAAGAAAACCAAACACTCTGTGTTTCATCTTCTTCCCCCCAAAATAGGATATATGTTAACAGGGATGGGTTATGCTGGTAAGGCAGAAAAACAGTTTAAAGGTCACATGTTCAAAAGTTATTTTTAAAGAAGGTCTTAAGGAAGACTTAAGTAGCTGCTTTGCACAGAAGTTAATTTGCTCTATGAGAAGGAGCTTTTGAAGCTTGTATACTGTTCCAGCTGTTCCTCATTTGCCAAGAAAGAACTTTCATCTTCAAGGCATTCAATTTAACGTCCTTCTGCCAACTTCAAACTCACCACCACCAGAAGATATATATTCTGTATTAAAAAGAGAGGACTATACACCATAGATTTGGGAACAATGAGGAGGATCTGAAAGGTAGTGCATCCCCCAGCATCACCTTGAAGATAAAGAATAAGGTGTATACTATGGAACTTCTCACACTGGAATGAGCACCCACTTGCATGTTATAGTGGATCATGCATCAAAGCAGCTGACAATGCCTGTGAAAGCTAGAGGGATTACCCTTAGTACTTGAAAGCAATACAACTAGGCTGACTACAAAGAGGGAAAAAAGCATTGACAGAGCTGAGAAGTAAGATCTGAGTCTAAACATAAAATGCTTTAGCCTACAGACTTCATTGAAACAAGCCTCTCCCTCGGTAAGGTACAAAAGGCAGCCAACAATAAGCACTTTACTGGAAGGAGTGCCAGCATATACATTTTAATGAAATTCAATTCATTCTGTAATTGGGTCACATCAGTAAAAATGTATGCAAATTTATGGGCTTACAATGAGTTTAGCAGTTGCAAAAGCCTAATAAATCATTTGTGAAAAACAATGGCTTTGTATTCTCACCCCAAAACCCTGTCCTGTCATTACCCAACCCTACAAGTGCCCTGCTGAGGTCTGATACGCACAGCACACATGCACAGAAAGCAGGATGTACCTCAAGACTTGTTTTTCTTTGAGCTGCCTGCATTGATGGAAGTGAGGAAATAGACTCTTAATTAAAAAGGTAACAAAACGAGTACTTGAGAAATTAGTGCTTTGGTGGGTTGATGGGACTCAGTAGAAAACTTCACTGGAAAGCAAGCGATGGTGTGGGTTTTGGTTCCAGTAACACAGAACTTTAAAAAGATACCCTAGTCTCACGACCATTTTACAAAGAGGAAGAAATCATTCAAAGCCCTTTCAAAGGGATTTTTTTTTAATGACCAGATAGGAAGCCATTTTCTCTAAAGACATTTAAATGTAAATCTCAATGAAGCAGAAAGGGTTTTCTAAGATGATTGAATTACTTACCAAAATGTTGTGTGTTAATTTAACAGGATTAAAAAGCACTTAACGTGGAAGTCTCCTGCTCTGCCATGCTTGCAAACAGAAGCTGAACTCCACGTTTTAAATTATTCCACCAGAGACCACTACTTCTTGGAAGGTTCCAGTGTTTTCATTACCACACTGCTTTCCTATCAGTCTAACTGTCTCTAACAAGTGCAGAAAGCCTGGATGAAGTGGCTGAATAAGGATAACACTCCCTGCCGAGGAACTTGCAGCAGTATGGTGCTGCCAAACTCTGAGTGAGGGTGACCTTGGCCAGCGTCCCCTCTTCACACCTTCAACATGTGCCAGAGAAGCTAGATCAAACCCAGTCCTACTGTGGGCCCTGTGCAGGTGCCCCTTCATCCATATGACTTGTTCCAGATGAATAAATGCATTTACCTTAGAGAGTCAAGCACTGAGCGAGGATCAAGATCTGGATTCTACCCTGGGCTGCACCACTGGCCTGCTAGATCTCAAGTCACTTCAGTGACACTTGCTCCATGACTGTACAAATGCAGTAACAATGCTGACTTCCTTTCTAAAACTGCTCCAAAAACTACTCATGAAATGCAACCTAAGACATAAACATTACCATGCTTGAAGAGAACAACTCATGTGCGGAGTCAAGCCAGAAGTTTCCAGCAGTAAGTTCAGTAAAAGCTCTATTACCGACATTGTAAGTGCTCCACATTCAGGGATTGTGCTACTTTTGATACTGTCAGTTAATACCAGGCAACTTAAGGATATAGACACTCAAAGTTATAGTGTAATGAATTAATTTAAATATATTGATAGCTATAAATAGCTTTATCCATTTAATAGCAAAACTAGCTGTAATCTTGATGCATGTGCATGCACAGACATTCCTACGCCTGCAGTTCTACTTCAGTGAGTTTTCCTGAGAATTTTCAGGATACTCTGAACATGGCAGGGCAGGGTAAATGTATTTCCAGAATTAGAAGAATCCTTCCAATATATTATTTGTAATATACCCAGAAGTAAACTCTTACCAATTATAACCTGTTTCTTCATGGCATAGTTGGAAATTACTTTTATAGTAATATTGGTACATAGTAAAATACATAGTAAAAATACATAGCAGTTGCCAACAACTTTCTCTTGAAATGTATGTCCGTGTCTGTGTAGTTTTGGTAACCTTTCTCCTGTGACCTTATAATCAAGATCCAAGGTCTCAGGAAGGGCCCTGCAATCAGTCTCAGTGTATTTAAATGTTACAAACAAGGAGTCAAAGCCTCATTTTCATAGAGTTAGCCCAGCTATCTGTCCTTGCCACCAAGAGCCACCTTTCAGCTCTAAATTAGGCATTCAAGATGATCCTGTGCAAGTAAGAAGTAAAACAATTCAAATGCACGTTGATAAAGACAAGACGTTAAAGAAGGGAAACTACCAACGAACGGTAGTATTTAATGTCTCTTTAGAGGATAGTCAAGATCTAAGATGGAGATTCAGGTGAATGGGCATAAGAAAAAGATTCACATATATACAATGTGGAAACAATCCATGTAGTCTATAGTTCTGACAGTTCTATAAAGTTATGAGTTACATCCATATACAAGATTTAATGTATGTACGTATGTGTATATATACATAAGTGTATTCACTGAGCCCAAGCTGAACAAACCACTTCAACAGGAAAGGATAAGCAAGTCCCATTTGAGAACAGTTAAAATTTGACGATTAGGGTATTTAGGAGGAAACTAGACCTAGTGTCAGTTCTCTTCTTTAGAGCAGATAAGGAAGAAGGGATTGATCTTGGGTGTCCCATAACTGAGACAACTTCCCTAAGCATGGTTCTGTCGGGTATAGAGGGTTCTGTTGGGTATATAAATCGCCCCAGTCTTCAGGGTGCATATCAATCCATGGGGCACGGTCTGAGAAAACCTGCTGGCTGAGATCATAAAATTCCAAAGCGTACGATCTCATATCATCCAAGATATGACACTGTCTGGATTATTGCATTATGAACTTGCACCAATGTATTTATTTCATTTTTTGGAAACCTCAGCAACTCATGCTGGGAACAGATTAATGACACTAATTGGCAGGTAGTAGTCAATTAACTTCAGAAAGCAATAAAGGCTGGTAAAAAAAAACCCAGAATTACAGTTCAGAGGAAACAACGCAAATTCATTATGCACCTTCCTACTGGGAAAGGCCAGAAAGTTCAAAAGCTTACAGTGTATTTCAAATCAGTACAAATTTGGTAGCCCACGCAGAGTCTACACTGCTAGGAGTTTGAGCTAAACAAGTCATTTAACTTTCTATTTTTAGTGAGCTTTCTTATTCCTTTTTTTCTATATTCATGCATGTGCTCATCCAACTTCCCAATATGATTGGGCTAAGAAACATCAAAATTTAACATGAAAAGTTGAATCTCAACTATTTGCTTTGTAAATTAAAAATCTCCTGGGGATTCCCTAGAAAATTTCCAAGGCCTGCTCAAGAGAAATTAAGTCCCTTAATTTTGTTAGGGTCCATACAACATATTTCAAGAGCCACTTACATTGCCTCTGGGGAAAAAAAGAGCTTATCACAATTGCTATTCCTTTGGAAGTTTCACCTTAGGGGACTCAGGTTAAGAAAATGAAGTACTAGAGACCTGAAAAGGGCATGGAGAGTCATATCCCCAAGAACTTTTATTTCTGCCATTCCTTGGACTTCAGAGGAGACAGTTCACTCCACCTGCAGTCATTCTTAAAGCAAGATTAGTTCTGCTGCTGCATCTACAATACGTTTGCAGAAGCTGATGGCAGAGGATTGGTAGCATCCTTCTGTACTGCTAATGAAAGGAGTTCTGCGATGTATTATTCTGCATTTACTCCTCAATCTCTACAATACGAATTTCACTAAATCACAGTAACATTTTGTTATCCGAAACTTGCAGTGTAAATAAATATTTACAGAGCTTATTTACTTTGCTCTGAACTGTATGATTGTAATACATATTTTCCACTATATTTTCCACTGTTCCAGCAGAGTGACATCCAAGTAGGACCTTGGGGTTGTGCTCCTTGCTCTAGCTCTGACTTGCTGTGTCAGTGGGGACTAGCCATTTAACCTTCCTGTGCCTGTGTTTAAAGTAAATGTAAAATGAACTGATATTATAAACTCGCCTGAGGTGTTTCCGTCCCAGGTGTGTTGTAATGCTTAATTAATTAGTGTCCGTGAAGCACTTTAAGATCTTCATGTAAAAGACAGTATATACTGAGGTACTATGATTGCCTATTGTGTTTATTAATGCTTCACAGCACCAGAAACCCATTTTTAATAATATTTTCCATGTATTTTAGAATCTTATTGGGGACATTTTTCATAGGGAAATCTATGGATGCAAGGCTAAGTCACACTCTTCCTTTCAGACCTCTGTCTCGGCTTTGGAAGACCTCTTTCTACTCATGGGCTCCTCATCTGGCTCTCCCAGATCCTGTGTGCACTTAAAAACCGCTGGTACTTGAGTCTGAAGGGAGTCAAGAGGCTGCCTATGGCCAAATCTCAAGGCATTCTCATGGGAAACTGTCTAGATCACCTAGAAAGGTGCTAAACCGCAGGGCTTTTATACTATTTCAGGGCACCTTTTTCAGAAAGACAGATACTTTGAATTCACAGACTTGCATTTCAGGGTATGGAAATAGACTGCTGCTGCATATACCACTCAGACATTGCAAGGGATTAAAAAAAACCCCAAGAAGTTACGGCTAGAAAAAACAATCTTTCATGGACTTCTCTTTCAGTAATGCATTCACTGATCTTAAAAATGTCATTTTTCACCAAAAGGGCAGTCAAGCAATGCAATAGATTGCCCAGAAATGTTCTTCAGTGTCTGTCCACAGTGGTTTTCAAGACCAGATTGGAAAAAACCCTGACTTCTTGCCCAAGCTTCATGCGTATCTCTTCATGCTTAGACATTCCCTTATGCCATTCCTGGTAATTTTCTATCTGCCTCACTGGTGATCTGAAACCTGCCCAGCATTCTCATTGTTCAGTCACTGTAGCTAATATGGCTTTTTGGCTCTGGACTGGCAGAGATGTTCTGGACTCCCACCAGAGGATTATTTCACATCCTTACAGAAAAACTCCATGGTACTACACAAAATCTACCAGAATTTATAAGAGGTGTGTAGGCTTCCTCAAATCATCTCAGCCCTATCATAATGTCTTCAGATAGCAGACACACAAAACTTCCATTATTGAGCTTTCTGTTCCCTAATCTGTTCTATAGATCGTATAATTTTACTCAGTGCAGTAAACAAAGTTAGAAGAACAAAGAATATTAAAGAACATAAAATTAGCTCATAAACTATGGAGCACCACAATGGCAGGCTGCAGTTCTACCCACTGAAGAATCAGAGATTTAAACATGTAATAATTCTGTTATGCAGTATATATTGATTTTAAAAAATGTTTTGCGCAGACCAATTGTCTGCAACCATTAAATATTCACCAGACACCTTTAGACATATTCTAGAACTACAGAAAACTTCAAGGAGTTTGTGAATTTTTACAAAAATCATAAAATGTACCATACTACTTTTTCTCTAAACAATGTCATTGTGTTAAGACAGTGCAACCATTTAAGAAAAAGACAACAGCACCCCAAGAAGGAAAAACTAACTTGAAACTTTAGTTCTTGCTACTAAGCAAAAAAGTTTGATCTCACAAATATGGAATCATAGAGCATCTCAGTGACTTCATTCTTTTATTTTGGAGTAAACGAGAATTCAAGTGTAAGCATTTGTTTATTCCAGAGAAATCAGGTCAGGGCAGATTTGGAAAAACTGAAAAGCCACTTGGAGCTGCCTATCACCACTGCATGTATTTCACCTAAAATTGCTATGACTTTGCTCCAACAAGTTAATGAGTATTTTAGCTGTTAGCTTCAGCAGGAACAAACTAATTCTTTTCAATGATACATGATTAGATTAAAAGCTCCTCAAAATTATCTATAATGATTAGTAAATTATTAATATGCAAAATGCTTTCAAAATGTTTTAGGCAAGCTACAACTACTGGCTTTTCATCTAGTATTTTGCTAAGGTTTTAATAGAGACGTTTCTTTTTGTTTTCTTCAAAACTTCAAATAAGATTAACGCTTGCTATGTTAAAAGGAGCGATTTAACAAACAGTAACAGCAATTCAGCCCCTGCAGGCTACATATATGTATGTATATGCACCAATATATCGTCCAATGGACACGGTCACAAGCGGACATGCACTGCTGTACCAGTACCTTAGACATGCAAGAACCCAGGAATTCCTACTCCAAGCAGAAACAAAACTAATCCTGGTAAACCATTAAAAATCTTTTGAAGGTCACTGCTTTAAATGTCACGCAATTATTCTATTAATACAGGTTTATTTCTATGACCACTTCCTTTGTGATATTACAAACTAGCCTGGATAAAACACTAGCAAACATACAGTAGTTGGCTGTGTAGCATTAGCATTGAATGACCTATGAACACAACATATTTTTTTTAATGGAACTACTTCTCAAAATGCAATCAAACTTCAGAGCTGTTAGAAACGTTACAGTAGCTCCTAAAGAAGGAGAAAAGCAGTTAAGGTTTTAATTGGATTTTTTCTTTGTTTTTGAGAAATCTGTAAAATGAAAGGGGTTTCCCTCTCATGGAATATCGATCTGACGTCCTGTGACCATCCAAACTCCTGTTCTGCACTGCAACAGCATTTCCCATCAGAGGAGGCATTAAAGACCTTCTGTTCCCTGCAACAAATCAGGACTCCTGTGTTATATTCTGGGCTCCTGCTCCTTAGGCTGAGTCACTTGATTCCCATGCTTCAATTGCAAAAAGAAGGTTAGCTCAAAAATCAAGATGACAATCAACATTAACAGAAAAGATACTTTGCTGTGAATCAGCTGACATTCCTTAAGTGCTCTGAGATGTTAAAACGAAAGTTGCTAGCCCTAATACCAAATACAAGTTGTAGTATTTTTAATACCATCTAGTGAAGACTGGTGTTTTAAGAAACAGTTTTTGCTATTTTCACATTTAAGCTACCACTCCAATTGTCTAAGAGAAACAAATCTAAGACTTATGAGCCTCAGAGCTAGCCAGTGTACACAGCACAACAAAAGATTCAAAGAATTACTAGAAAATAATTCTACTGAGAGGTTTTGTGACATCTTTAACCATACAGAGCTCCACCTACACACAGTTTCTAAATATTTATAACAACCTAAGTAGGAAATTAATGCTATGCAAATCTCTGCAGAATATTTATTTTGCTGGAAATGATTATATTGGAATAAGGAATTCTAATTTTGTAATGTGAATATATGAAAATGAAAGCATTAATTATTCACACTAATAAAATGAGAAAATTAATATCAGCTGTATACTACAGTTCCAATACAATATAACCTGATCCCCTCCTCTGTGGACACGGAACCTGCTGCTTTTGCAGCTGTGCAAAATAGCCACACAAAGGTCAGATCTTTTAAAGCTGTGAAGATTTTCTTGACAATGCAGAACTTGGATGTAGGCTTTCATCAGTCCAAACCTGTTCAATTCATTTTGTATGCAGTAATGTACAAGACCAAGCTGCTGCCATTCCTCCTGGTCCTCATCTTATCCTGCTACTTAGAGGTTTATTCAAAAAGCCTGACCCCAAACGTCACATTTAACAAGAAATCAAGATTCACAATATAACCAAAGTTTGCAGTTTTACCACAGCCTCCGGTAGCATTTCTCATTAAGCTGAAGCATCTGGAAAGTACATAATTACATGAGAATTTTCAAGATTAAAAGGAAAAAAAGAACTAAAAGGATAAGTTTTATTCTTGGTAGAGAAGAGAAAAAAAATAGCCCTCATGCACCTAAAAGCAAGAAAAATGCACATAAAAGCATTTTCCTTTGCCTCGAACAACAGAAAGACAAGAATGGTCCTAAGTCCTAGCACCAATTCTGAACTTCTTATACCTCAGTCTACTGCAGTGAGGCAAGCAACTCAGACAATTGCCTTAGAGAGACCACAGCAACTTCATTAGGCAGCACTGCACATCATTACTGAATATGTAGAAGAAGAAGGGACCCTCAACAGAGGATTTTATCAGTATGTCGATTGCCTTCTCGTGGCCCTGCAAGGGTTAGAAGCAATGCTCTGGAAAAACATTTTCTCCTATATTTATTGTTTTGATTGCTGGGCAGATTCAGAACAAAATTAGTAATGTTGCCCTAATAACAGAGCTTTTTGCTAAACTGTCTGTGGCTCAAGTCCCTGTAGTATCATCTGTGTTTGAAGGAACTGACTCCTATGGCAAGCTGCGTAGTGAGTCTGCGTGCCAGACCAAACTTCCAGAGCGATGGCTGTGTATTCCCATCCAGCCATGCGTAAGGGGAAAAACACTGAATCAGTGATTCAGGAACACCATGTCTGAAGCTGATCACATCCTATACAGCTTTCCACCACTCATAACTGACTGATCACCCACTGCTGTCACATCCATATGTTATTTCCAACACATTTACCTTTGTTCCATTGGAACATCATTTCACAGGGCACAAGTGATGCTCAGGGTGTCCTCAGGATGAGGAGTGACTCAGGTGGCACATTCAGCACTGAGAGCTGGTTTTGTCTTAAATGAATGGTGACTAAGACTTGTCTGATTCTGTTACAGCAGGTCCCCTCAGCTGGAAAGGATACCAAGTGTCCCAACAGCAAGGACCGAGGTGAGAGGATATAGCTGTACGGCAAACAGACCTGTCCCTCCCTTTTTAATCTTTTTAACCATGAGTGGTGCTCCATCGCAGCTCAGCTGCCACCCATCTGCTCTAAACACTACAGAGCACTATAGCTTCCTCAGCACTCAGCAAAAAGTTTTCCAATCATTTTTCAATACTAGATCACTAAATGTTTTCCAGTAGGCAGGATTACTAGCAACAGCAGGTTTCTTTTGCTAGAATTGGGTTTGCCATCCAAATAGCAGTGTTGCTTAAACTGGTTTTAGTACCCTCTGCTTTTCCCCTTGCTCCTGAATCATCCTCCAGGCTATGCTGGTAAAAACATTTATGTAATCAGGTTGCAAATCAGAGTGGGAATCTGGTCCAGCTGATAGATAACCCAGATGGAAATCATCGTTTTACTATTATTAGTGTTACTCTTTCCAGCCCAGTTCACAGAATGGCTGCAGAAACATATATGGAGAGCCAGCACAGGGCCAAAAAAGCACAGCACTCAGAAGTCGTTGTTACAACAAGGCAGAACTGTGGCTGAAAAGCAGTTCATCAGACTGCCCTCTTGCTTGAAAGGTTGCAGTCTGGAAGCCACAGTGTACACATGAATACAATGCCTTCTAACATAGCATGGTCAAAATCTCATGGAAAAAAACATCCAGTTGCACTTGCTGACATTCATGCTGCACGCGTCCATTAAATTGAAGCTTGAGACAACAGAGAAAACAATATGCATGATTTAAACACTTCTTGTTATTCACTATGTGCTCCCTGTTTACTAAGAGAAAAGAAAAAAGGAAGAGCGGGGGAGAAAGAAAAGGAACAGTCTTTCTAACTTTTGTTCTGTTTTGTTTGCAGGGGATTAAAATTATTTTACCCTATGCACATGGCTGGGAATTTCAGCTCAGGGAGCTATACATTTTGCACTGTGCTAAGACATTAATGTTTTCTTAACAATTTAAGACCAGTATTGTGGACCCTCTGTAAATGCAGGGAATTAAAGTCCTTTCTGCTGTGTTACTGCATGCTGAGTAAGTCTCCAATTAGTTGAGCTGTTAATTTTCTAGTTTTCTATATCTTGCCTCTATTAAACTGATTTGTTCAATCATGCTGAACGGTCACCTGCTGCCTGTGCTCTAAAGTGTCCTGCTTGCCTTGGACGGGGATCTCTTTCTCACACTTTGTTCACAGCATTTCTAACAGTGGGGTCCATTTCCCTTCATGGTATTTTTACTTGCTTCTAGAAATACATCTGAGATTGTTGCATGAACAGTTTCCAGCTTTCTGCCGGGTTCCCGCCAGCCCTCTTGTGCTGCTCCCAGATGAAAAGGACCTTATTGGAAATTAGCTATAAAATTGAATAGAAAACGAAACTCTCCTTCTGACCTAACTTGTCACTATACACTAACACTATAGACATAGTGTTACCTGCTGTAGACATTCTCTTCCCAATAGGCTTTCGATCAGGCCATGAAAAGAGATACATCTCTGTACCACTGTATTTGACAGTTCCGTCTTTGGGGCCAGAAGCATTTCAGTGTAAATAAACAGAGCTACATTAAATTAAAACCAGTCTAACGGGGTGATATTATCCTGAGCAAAACATTGCAAAAAACAAGTAAAGGGCACATATTTGTTTAACTTCTAAAAGCTTACAGAGCTCCTTACATCATCAAAGACTTTAGCAAAATGGCACTGTGACAAGAAAGAAAAACAAAACAGGGTAATTTTTACCTCGGTTCCTGAAACTCAACCACTCATACAGATAGGTGAGCATTAAAAAGAACATGAATCACAAAAAAAATATACTGCTATGGAAGTGACCAGATTCCACTAAAACTGTTGGTATCCCTCATTGGTCATCAACATTGACAAAATTCACTGCATTCCCTGGAAAAATACTGAAACTCAATTAGCAAAGTACAAGCAATGTAGCTGGCATTATTTTAACCACTGAAGGAGCTCAAGTTTGGTATACAGTTTGCTTTATAAAGGAGACATAACCAAGTCTCGCTGTCTCACACAAACAATTCAGTATTTAAATCTTTTATATGTCACACTGAGGCTTTTCTGAGTGTTTGAAAGACATGCATAAGCCTATCCCTATTTGCTAAGCATGCACTTACCCACAGATTTCCAGGTATTACACATAAACATCAGCCCATACATAAATGTGCACTTGATTCATGCCTAGAAATTGTCCTAATACAAACCGGTGCCTCACTTCTGCTGACCTCCACATTCTTCACTTTCTTGCATCAGCTCTTTATGTGATTCATTACTACAAACCCACCAGTACCCTATCATAAAAATTGTGTACTGTATATGATTAGGCCTTTCTCAAGGAGGTCATCCTGTAATGTTGTGCTGAACTTTACCAAAGTCTAGCTCAGGTATAACTGATCCATCAGTGAAGTTGCTGCTGCTCTCCCACCCCATGTGTGCCCTCTGCAAGGTTACAGCTTGCTAGAACTTTCACTTACTTACCTTTCATTACCCAATGCCATAAATGCCGTGTCATTCCTCTCCCTTACATACCCTTGGACAACTTTGATCAATCCCTTTCCCTACCTGACTTGTCCACCTGCCCAATTCTCACATTCGCTCAATAATGCATTGAAAGTGCAGGGTCTTCTGATAATGGTTTACCACATTTAATTTCCAGTGAATGTCAGCTTCCATCGAGTGATGCACAAACTGCACGTTAATCAAATTCCTTGTCTATAGGGGCCTGAATGTACCTACCTCATGAATATGCAGGCAGCTCTGTTTCTTTGAGTAAGACACAAACATATTTCTTGTCAGATAGGAACTGCTATTATGTGTATATATTTTCTTACCTCTTGTTCTTTTTGCATAAAGCAGATGAGATTCGGTGTTTGGCAGAGCAGACATATTTTTTACAGGGTAAAACAGCAACCTAGAGCTGGATGATAAATGCTTTGCCTGCAATCCATATAATGCAATTGCATTTTGAGTGTTCTGGGTTCCTGTATTTCTGTGTTGCACTTCACAAGCATAATG
Organism: Anarhynchus alexandrinus; assembly: GCA_008711295.1. NCBI lineage: Eukaryota > Metazoa > Chordata > Aves > Charadriiformes > Charadriidae > Anarhynchus > Anarhynchus alexandrinus. Next base: position 602,816 of record VUYV01000100.1, on the reverse strand, counting down.
CTGAAATCACAGGCAGGGTGATAAATGTTAACAATTTATTCAGTGTTTGAAAATACTGAGAATACGCTCTCTCCCTTGGTCTGTTTTCACTCAGATGTTTAAAAACAGAAAGGACTATCAGATCCCCTTGTCTGACCTTCTGTGTAATACATGCCCTTATATTTTATCATCACCTGTGTATTGAGCTTGGGATTTTTTTCTTCTTTTTACTAAAATACATCTTCTAAAGATATGATTTTCACTGCCCCATCTTCATTTGAAGGCTTCAAGATATAAGGACTCCATGTCCCTTGATAGTTATTCCAGTGGTTAATCAATCTCACTCTTAGAAATGAGGCACCAATTCTTAATTTGAAATTGTCTGGATGAAACATTCAGCTATTAGTTTTCTTCATGTCTTTCCCTGCTAGGTTAAAGAGGCCTTTATTATTTAGTAGTTTTGACTTTTGAAAGTCCTGATGTCTCATAATCAAGTCCCTGCTCAGTCTATTTTTGGGTCGGCTAAACAGACCTAGCTTTTCAAGCTCTTTCTGTAATGAATTTGCCAGCCCTTGAATCTTACTGTGGTAAAGATTTCTCTTCTACCGTGTCTAAACTAGGGAATTAATCCTTTAAAAACAGTTGTCTTGTAACATGCCAATGTTATAAGACAATATGTGTCCTGCTATCTCAGTTACACATGTATTCTGACTTAAAACCTGTACAAATGTTTCATTTATGTGTGCAATTATGTCCAATCTGTGCAGACCTGAAAGAGCAGAGCTTGCAGTTTTAGGAGTAATTATTTAGATACAAACACTGATAACACATTCATATTGTATCATGCATTCATTACATAAATCAAAGCTAACTGTAGACAGAAAGTGAAGGACAAAAGAATTAAGTATCTTTTCTAAGTTAAGCATCAAAGCTAGGGAAAAATGGGCTTAGGACACTGTGGCTTCTAGTACTGTAATCTACCCACCTTTCCCAAACCCCATCTGCTCTTTCAATAAATACTTTAAATGCACTTAGTGATACAAAAGATCGTGGAATCTGAAGCGTCCTCCTGATATCTAACATCCACAGACCTGGCACAAAAGGGGCCAAAATACTGTAAAATTCTGTAAACCTTCTGTGACCATCTCCTAGTGTCCAGAGACCCAAAGACGGAATTTCCTAAAGGCATTAGAAAATGTTATTCCTCTTACACTGTCCTGTTGTTACCCTCTTTAACTGACATTGCCAAAGTGGGGAGTATCTAATGCCATTCCTGATAGCAAACAATACATTGCTAACTTCACCGCTATGAACTAAAATTCACTTCCACTGTTCATGAGCTGCCAAAATGGCTCAGTATTTTTCCTGCTTTTCTCTGATACTTCAGGTAAATCCTTTTGCTTTGTGACCAGCGGTGTTCTAAGAAGGCGGCAGCACAGAGGCACGGTGCAGCAGATGCTGTTTCCCCAGTTGCTGTGGAGCGGGATGGCACTGCATAACCTTCCCTTGGCGGGAAGCAAGTCCGTGAACTGTCATGGATGCAGACTAGTGAGAAACAAGCAGCTCCCCATCACCTGCGGAGAGCCAGCAGGAGCTAAGGACTGCTGCAAGGCCACATCCCACCTCACTGTGAGGGGAAAGAGGCAAGCGCCTGCCCACAACTCTCCTCCACGCGTGGTGAAAACTCCTGGCTCTCCTAACTTCTGGGTCAACCAGAAGGTCAGAGACAGTGTTTTGATGATGTGGAAAGAAAGGTCCATCTTCTTAGCACTCATGTTTATCTACCTACCTCAGAATGGTCTTGTGAGGATTATCACGTTCCCATGTAGTCTGCTAGGTATAAGTTGGATAATTTGCAAGAATAATAATTTTTTATTTTTGTTGAAGAAATGGGTTGTGTGAGGGGATTCTGCCTGTAACAGAACCTCTGACTGAAACCCCATTACTTTTGGTTCTTATCTTTCTGAAAATGGAGAGACTGACCCTGTCCATGAGCTTTAAAAGCAGCAATAAATTAATGTCTCTGCTGTTTTCCATCCTTTCTATTTTTTCAACAGCAAACTGACTGTCCCATAATTAGATAAACGTGACACTCATGCACACATATTCACTATTTGCATGGCATATGACCTACCTGTCAGAAAATACATTCAACTAATAATCATCATAGAAATGCTCCTTATTGGATGCGTATTTTTTCCACCAGAAAAAAAAACCTGAATTAAAAGAGAATTAATATTTCTATTTTTTTAATTTTGTTGGTTGAAGCCCAAGTCCATGGCTAAAAAGAGAGCTCAAAATTAAATTCTTATACAGACCTCAGCCAATAAAGTGGTTTAGATTTGATCTGACCCAGCCCAAAGAGATTCCACGATGGATAACTAACAAAAGAGTTCTGACAGCAAACCTGACCTCAGGTCTCCTCTCTGCATGCCACATTTTGCTAAGCAGGCTGGGAAACACTTTTGCTTATTTGTCATTTTCCTTAATCATGAGCCTTGATCCTTGACAGAGAGTGTTCCAGTGAACCCTGATGTTATACTGGAGCTCATACAAGATACGATTTTAGCTTGTGGGGTTTGAGTAGTGTCCTTTGGTAGTGTCCTTTGGCATATTCAGAGCCCAAGAGTGGTTATATGGTAAAACCCACCTTTCCTCTGTGCTGTATTTGGGCAGCTGAATAGCTTGGGTTTTTTCCACAGCAATCACAGTATTTTTTTTCCTTTTTCAAACTTTGTACTATTTAGGCACATCTAGTTTCACTGGCTTTGCACTATACAGTGCTACCATCATCAAAGGGAAGAGTTGTAAAGTAAGTCTTCATCTCACTAGGTGAATTTATTGCTGTCATAAAAATAAAGGCCCCCAAGGTTCACTGCGTCCACTGTACTGAAGACACAGAGTGCAAGCTTGGGGAATTTACTGTAGTATACCACTGTGTCATTGTACCTACCTGAAAACTTGGCTCAGCTGACATCTGGAAGCATTAATAAAGAAAATGCAACCTAAGGGGAAAGAACCAGGGATGTTTGATTTGTCGAAAGAAAAATGTACATTATTATGGAGTCAGAAAGCAAGTTATAAGCCAGAGCTTGTATTTTACACAGTGAAGATGTTAGCTAGGCTTTATTAATGTTTTCATAAATTATTTGCTGAAACAGAGCCCCTTACACAAACTGCATACTTATTGATCTGTTTTGGAAGTTTGCCCCTTACGGGAAACACTATCATTTGAGCAGGAATTTGCAAATGGTTCCACAGTTTGTTTTTTAAAGGCTGTTATCCTGAAAGCGTCAGGAAAGACTGTTTTCTCCCGTGAGTCCATGAAAGGCAGAGACAGGAATCCCAGATTGTCTGTAGCAAGAGAATGGGCTGGAAGGCAGAATGCAAAAGATGAGGAGGCAGTAGGTAGTAAAGAACTTTAGGATCTCCAGTAAACCGTCTTTGCCAAAGATGTTACAAGATTGGAGGCGTTTGCTTAGGAAAACAGGTTTGCAAGGAACACTATGCCCAGTGTTCTGTGGATAATGTAGGTAATTAGAAGACCCACCAGAAGACAAGACCTAAGTATGCAACTGTTGTACAATCCCAGAAACAATCCCAGCCCTGAAGAGATTATAACCTAAAGAAAATGGGGAGAAATTTTAATGAAATAGAAGTAAACAGGGCAAACAGTCTCCCATGATTCTACAAGACGTCAGTGTTAGAGCTCACAAAAAAAATAAATAAAAAAATCAAAGACATAAATTCTGCAACCTGTACAATGCAGTGCTGTTTCTAGATCAGCAATAGTCTCCTCTGGAGGATTAACCCCCAGTTTGAGGATTCACCTCATGAAATTTAAAGACCTACTTCTGAAAGAGTTGGCGAGACTGTCTTTATAATGAATGGAGAATTATCAACAGAACATCTCCTAGTTTTTGTGTGTGTCTCCAGCTAGGAGGAATTGCAACATAGAAGTCTCCAGGGTTTCCTAAACGCAGCAAGAAGAATCCCACCCAGCATGACTAGGATAATCATTACTGGAATCCTTTGATTCAAGTTGCAGTTGAACATGAAGAAATCCCCAGCTGATTCCAGAATTAAAAAAAAGTAAAAGCTTTAAAGTAAAAGCGAAGTATTCTGCTGACAGTAATTGAAATTGCACATGCTGTCCACAGAAAAGTTCTAATTCTCGAAGGTTTCACATAGTTACATGAACTATCAACAAACAAAAATTAAGGACTCTCACTAAGTTCCTGGGAAACTTCCCTGGTGATTCTAATGTAAACACAGTCCTACTGTATATTCTCAAAACAAACCTACAACTGACAGATCATACCACATGAGAACACAGCTTTTAAAAGCCTAACAGTTCCAGACTTTTCTGGTATGAGAGATTGCTGAGATGGGAATGAGGAGACGGCTTTGCCATTGCTCTGAACTTGTTGCAGAAACATAGACCAGCCAGAGACACAATTGAGAATTTATGAGAGAATATTTTCTATTTTTTAATATATCCTCTTCCACTGTGTTAGAGTCTGTATTAAGAACTTAAATCACTTAAAAAAAAAAATTAAACAATTTACAGCCCTGAACACACACTGATTTGCTTGTTCTCAAGACACCTTTCTTCTTTTTTCCCCTTCTGATTGTCCATCTCTAGAGAAGGAAACTTTCTAAGGAAGGTTTCTACATTATTCCATATCTTAAAGCCACTACCTTGAAATCTGCAAATAAAACAAACAGAAATGTTCAAAAGAGACCAAGATTCATAGATCCCTTGTGCTAAGAGACTGCCAATGTATGAAACACATAGACGAAACCACACCACAGAGATGAACATCTGCAGAAAGCATGCGCATGAGTGATATTACTTTATGGGACTGTCTACATTATGCCTCTCCATTATTCCCTAGCTGTAAGAGGTGACCCCAGCTGTCATGTGAAAATCCCACATCCAAAGGAGGTGAGCTTTGCCAACCAGCTGCAAAAGGCATATGGGTTTCCAGAGAAAAAGGAGCTGCACATGTTGTTCAGCGTCTCACTGAAGCTGAGGAGTTGGCCAGAAGCACAAAGAAGGAAAGCCTCGTGGGAGCTGTGACAGGTCTGGATACTTGGCCATCTCTTCCCACAGCAGGAATGAACTAGAGTGACTGATTTCAAGGCAGACATAAATGATAAACCGCTTAAAAAGCTTCAGTTGTTAAACCTATGTCTTCATAAAGCTACTTTAATTTTGTGTGAAAGTAACTACTGGAGAAGCAGCCTCATAACACCCAGAGAGAAATTCAAAGTATGTGTTGTCAGCTGAATTTTCATTGCTACTTTGGTAATAAATCAGAGGGAGTCCATATCAATGCAGCTGCATATGCCACAAACCAGCAGGACTGATATTACCATTGTGCTCTCACGCTGCGAATCAGACATCAAATTTTGTGCTTCCCCTCCCCTGCATTTGGTCAGGACAGAGACGTCTCAGGCTGGGGTTTGAAGTCTGGAGTGCTATAAAAACAAGTTATAATGAATACCACAGAAAATGGGAGAGGACCGGAAGACAGTAATCTGAAATTTTTCAGCATTAGTCAGTAAAAAGTAGTGAAGAACTTAGTGGTTAAAAAGGTGATACTGGAGCACCTGTCACAGGTAAGTTGTGAAACATTTTTCTATTAAAAATCTCTTCTTCAAAGTGCTCCAAAATCTGCATGCTTTCTTAAAATGCACCTACATTAGTGCTTTGGCTTCAGCTCAGACACAGCTTTGATTCAGCTCGGCCACCTTTCTACCAGCTGTCTCCATTTGCCTGTCATTGATCTCAGTTTCTGAGTGGTTCTGGTGCTTGCACACTAAATTCCTTTCAGAGGAAACTAAATTAACAGCTCTGCTCCATGTGTACTTCAGCATTTAATGGGCACACAGGGTTATGAATCCACCTATGGGCCAAACTGCTGCAAGATCCCTTCCAGTGGTTACCTACCACCCATCTACCACTGAAATGCTCTTGAACCCTTAAAAGATCCTGTGACAATCTGGAACAGTTCACATTTTGCAAAGGACCTAGTGCAGTGTTTCCATCTGGCACCAGCTGGCAGCCCTCTACTGACTATTCCAACAGATCTATCAGCTACTCCATCTTCCGAAGAAGACACATTTTACCTCTTTGCCCAGTTTTTACCTGGTCTACATTTTGCTGCCATAACCCTTTCTGAATCTTTATCTTTAATTTACTCCCCTTATCCCCTGCTTTTTAATTTCTTTAAATTCTCTCAGCATGTTGGCACCTAGTCCTTTCTCCCAGCAGAAAATTCAAAATGATACAATTCGACAAACCAAGGAAATAGAAGATTTGCTTGAAGACTGGCAAGATTTTCTTCGGTGGCAGTATCAGAGCACTGCAAACCTCCTGTTCTCTGCCAGCTGAGACACATGGTGATCAATACCCACTCACATCCGGAAAAAAAGAGAAGGCATTCTGCAGAAAGACAAGAGACAGAACACACTTCAAGGTGACAAAATCTGTGCCCATTTGTTGGGAGTACTGTGCTGAAATGGCACCTCCACTGGGTTTTTTGTTCTCTGCTTTCCCAGGTGGTTCCACGGCACCATTGCCACGAGTGGGCCATCGGCATTGTTCTGGCCTCCCCATCCTTGTGCCCCCCAGAAAACATTTGCAGGGACACAGCCTAGGGTGCTGCTTTACCTCACCCAAACTTCCTCTGCGGTGCCTTTACCAGCTCCCAATACCAAACCGGTTCGATGGAAAAGCAGCACTGATTTTCTGTTCACATTTAGACCAGGCTGGGAAGGCAGAGAGAGAAGGTGATTGAGGTTTCTTGTACACTAATAGCATTGTGCTCAGAAATGCAACGAAGTGCTATATATCAGAAAGCAGAGTGATGGCAAGGGCTTTCATGCTCCTAAAAGCAATTCTCCCAAAGCCACATAGCAACTACCTGTGTCAGAAACTACCTGCCCACTGCCCACCCTCTTTGAACGCCAAGCTCAGTCTCAGCATCATTAAGAGCAGTGAACGTGGTGTGCCATGATAAAAGAGCCCCGCTAGACTTCCACAATAACCTCACTCAGTGAATGCCCTGTCCCTCGCAGGAAGCAGTGGTGAGAGCACTGTTAAAGACACAGTTTACCCCTCTGCAATGGTTTGTCCTAACTCCATCAACCAGAAGGATTAAAAAAAAGCTATAAGCAGCTTTAAGGGAACATGGAACGTGCTGCTGTTCCTGAATGCCTGCTGCGTGCATGCAGCGTGTGCACCTCTGCAAGAGGTGACCTGCAAGCATGGTGAGTTCTCCCAAGCATATTCAGTTGTTTTCCTTGATTTTTGTTTCTTCAATTGGGCAAATACAATCTTTTTTGAAATGGAGCCCTGCTAATCAATGGAAAAGGGGATGATTTACCTGAAAATATAGTGAATTGCACACAGTCTTTGAAAACACGTGAGGATAACCAATCATATCAGGAGGCAGAATGCAGCACAAATTATAGGAGCCCACAATGGCTTTCCAAACCCCTATTCCCATGTTTCTAGGCCCCTGAGACTGCAGGACAAGGTGCTGTTTCGCATTCAGAGGTCTGTTGGACCACAGCGAGAATGCTGGTAGAGAGTGGTTTGCACTGGTAATCTGGAAGACAGCTACAGTGATGTGAATGTGTGTCCATGATCGAGGCATAGCAGGACCCACACATCACTGTGTATCACAGCCATGGCTCTGACAGGCTTCTCCAGTTAAAACCTGCATCATTCATTACATCTCCACTTAACAGAGGTACCCTAATACAGACAAGTGAGACATCAGCCATGTATCTCCTAGTAACTATTGCCAGCTCCAGGAACAGAATTAATATTCAATGAGAATATTTAAACTATACCTCCTGATTGTCAAGAGTTTGTGGCTGCAAGTACCTTAACTTCAGTTTGTTTCCTGATTTTCATAGGTGTAGGTTTTGCTGAATCTGACATTTTAGAAGAAAGTACATACTACTTGGGAACTATAACCTTATACTGATGACTTGTTTCAGCAACATGGAGACAGGGACAGAAATTGCAAAAGAGGAGCTCATAACTAGCAATAACTCCACTGAGTTCTGTGCATTTGGTCATTATCAATAGTACTAATGATCTGGATTTCTAACAGAGAAAAGGGTTTTATACTATAGAGCGAGGCGCTCATCACAAAAATTTTCTAAGAAGCAGAGGCAGCCCGCATGTCTAGACAGCTATATGCAGCAGTAAGTGCTTCTGAAACTGTAAAAGGGAAAAAAAAAAAAGGAAGAGATACTCAGTCCTAGTAAATACTCTAAATGATGTCACATAGCAGTGGCGTTTAAGCAGGTATAAAATGACATACAAACATAAAAGCAAGTATTTAAAAAGGTACAAAGAACTTTGGCAGATGGAGTTTCATTAACTAGATTTTAAAAAGAAGTGAAAGCAAAACAAAAAGTAAGGATGAGAAAAAAAGATCGAGCTGCTCAGACCTTTCCAAGGAGGACTGACGGTTTTGAAGTATATCCATTTAGCACACCTTGCAGGATCCTCTCTAGGATGGGAGTGCAGAAAAGAAGAGGGATAAAATGAAATGAAGGTACTGTGGAGAGATTAACTTATAAATGAAAAAAGGGAAGAGAGATTTGTCATAACCAAAAGTCAGGTGTCTGCAAGCAGCAGGGAGAAATGATAATACAAAAGAGAATTCTCTGATCATTTCTGAACCACCAGAAAGGACTTTCAATTTAATAAAGACAGCAGCACCTAGAGAAAGTACCAAGACATTCTGCAGCCCTAGCAAGCATTTGGCAGACAATTCCATTACATTTGAGACAGGTACCAAAGACATTACAATACTAATAACAGTTGTTGCATACATTAGGAGACAAGGGGCTAACAGAGGTTCACGTCACACTGAGGCGTTTTGACAATGATTGAATTTCAGTAATCAAACCACTCTATATAAAAATAAAAAGCCCCGACAGTTCAATATCCCGGGCAGAGGATCACTGTAAACCCCAGCTTCACCAGTTTTTAAGGAAGAAATACAGCACTTTTAAGTGGCATGTGAAGATAGAAAACAGGGCATTGAAAACAAGGCACAGAAAATGGGGCGCATTTTGTGCCAAGCATGGTCATCTGAGGGTCACAGTAGGGAAGCTGTCTTACCACATTGCCTGCTCTTGTTCGTTCCCCCCTTTAAAATCCACCCTGCAAGCTTCCTCTAACCCTGACCTGAGTGAGCGCAGTCTACCTTAAAGGAATGAACACCAGCAGAAACGTCCAGAGCGTTTGAACTACTCAGCATGCAAAATTGGCTTCTTAAGAAATAGTTCTCACCTGTGAGCTCTAATGAATGATTACAGCATTTAAGAACAAGTTAGGAGAGACAAAGAATATTTTTAGCATTAATGTACAAGGAGTAAAATACATGACATTGATAAGCAAGACGGGAAGGCTGTACCAGAGCTGCGGCATTGCAGATGTAGTCTTTGCTTCACCAAGCTTNGGCCCCCCCCCCCCCCGATTCAATGGCGTTATCTATTCAATGCATGCAATTTGTATTAGAAGCATATGTTTTCATCCACTGCACATTCTATTTGCAGATGTACAATTTGTGATCAAAAGCAGTACAGTCGAAGTTAGCATTCAAAAACCTTAGAAAAGTAAGTTAGCACTAGCTTTTGAGACTGGAGCTGGTTAACAATGTGTTCCCATATGCACTTTGGCAATTAGAAAATATTTTCTCCCTACTTCAGAAAAACAATCACCTCCTTCCCATGTTCAAGGCCATTCTTGTGAGGGAAATAATGAAAATGCAGCAATAAGCATGTAACCAGCTAGGTACTCACATGATATTGCAGCCTGTAATACTAAACAGGTTGGATGATTCTTGCAGAACCCCTGCCCAAACTTTTGCCAAGTTTACTAATTAACTTGACAGCTGTCGTCTTCAGGTAGTCTGGAGTTGCTGTGGTACTTCAAAAATATGTGCAATGATGGTGCTTTTCTTCTCCTAATGAACAAACCCAAGAAAAAAATATTTTACTTTTCTTTCCAGGAACTATGTATATTCCTTAACCCAATACAGAAATGTTTGCACTCGGTCCATGATAAACTAGTTGTGTATTTATTTGCTGGTGGACTTGGGAGCAAGCCCAAGGTTTATGAAGGAAGAACACAATAAAATTCCAGATCTAGGCTGGGGAAAACCAAAGAAGGTTTAAGCACTAATGGGAGCTCTCCACTTCTTAAATTTTTTACATGAGACTAGAAATGCCTCTAGAAGTGATGACTTCTTAACAACAAGTTTCCTTGCATTTCTCCATTTGCTATGACCCAGAAGTATGAGTCATCTTTAAGGTCTGACTTTTCATTTAAAATCTGAATAAAAATCTTCAAAATCTTCTAATGAGTTTCCACTTTCAATTTTTACATACTTATATTAGCAATTTAGTATTATTTACTACCAGTCCCCCTTGACAGCTCTAGGCAGTGGTTAAGGCTTCTTAAAGAAAGTTTGCTTATTATGCTAAACAAGGAAGTTAACAAAAGCTGCCATATAAACCAGTGCTAAGGGCGATAATCACCTTGCACAGAACATAGGCACTCATTGGGAATGATCAGTCATTTCTTTTTAATCTTTTCTCATAGGAAAAAGGAATTCACCCTTACAGCATTGAACAAATTTTGAGAAAGTTTTCACATACTCCTCTTGCTGATACAATGACACAGTCATCCTTCACTGCTCTGAAAAAAATGACCCTTGAAACAGGCAACCTCCTTCCTTGTCATGTATCCAAGCATCAGTAACACAAAAGTCCCTCTCACTAGAACACCTCGGTCATGCCAGCCTTGATCCAACAGCAAACTCTATTGCTCTCCTTGAAGTGCCCCCAAGCCATCAGTACAAATTTAATGCATCTTCAGTCACAGATTTAAGTAGTTGAAGGCTTCAGAAGCTGTTAAAACCTGTTTACAGATCTAGATTTGACAGTACACCCATGCAAAGCCAAACTGGTTTTTAACCATTTCCTGATTGCTGTAGAACCAATGAAATAAGCCTCGTTAGTAGCCCCTCTTACCACAAAGAAATACGAGGTTGGGAATAGCTCTGCGACCTTTCATTGCAACCGGCATTTTGCTTATAAAGAGTATAAGGTGTGAAGTAGAGGCTGACCTTTTTGATTGGCATTAAGTTCTCAGCTGGGCTTTCTGCTAAATGGCATTTTTAATGGTTGTGATACCGATATCAGCCTACTCGTTCTGGTTCTGACCCGACGCACCTCTTTCCTATAGATGACTGAAAGGCTGTCATGTAGCAGACATGATACAACAGAAAGCAAAAAAACTCAGAAAGTGATGAATCTTACTAAAACCACAAAAGTGTCATTTCTGATAAACTTGACTGTTTTATCAAAGCTGGAAATGGGAAAGAAACTGTCATGACAAATTTAATGAGATCGCAATTCAGTCCTTACAATCTGGCTCAATAACATAATTTTACAGACTACTTTGTCTTTTCACTTTGGTGATTCTATGCAAATTACGGCTGGACACATGAGTGAAAAGGAATTTTGTGATCCCATTTCTAATAGAACACATCACCTGAATATACCACAATGAGTTCTGTTTAGCACTTGAAGGTGTGGGTAAACCACAAACAGAAGAGCTCACCTGACCCGGTGTTACAGTAAAGAAGGTAAGAAAACTGCTCCTTACAATCAGGTTTCAAGGAAACATTAGAATACATCAATAGATTTGTTGCATCCAACAACATGGATATGAGAACATTAAACCTGCTTATTCAAGGTCTGTGAAATCATCAGTCCTTTTCACACATCCTAAACATATAAAAGATAAGCCAGCATAAAAGCAACGGGGCAAACTTCACATTCCTAAACCTCTGGCAAAGCTCCCATCAAATGAGAAATGCATGCAAGATTCTGGCTTTATAGGTCTCAGTATGTTAAATTAAATATTTGGCCCTGGGACAGCTGGAGTTTTTGCATTAAAAGGGTAGTTTGATGAATTTTTCTCCCTTTTACAAAGGCTAGGAGCTTTGAACCTGAATAAGCTTCAAGTTGGCTAACTATTAGGAACCCAATTTAGAGAGAGACAGCATAGTAGAAGGAAGGCAAGAATATATTTTTCTTAGGCAAAAACATCTCCCTGATGTCATTCAGGTTTGCTTTTGTTTTCACGCTTTTCAAGGATAGCCTTGAAAGCTCTCTCAAGCGTCTCTGAGGCAAAATGACACATTTGTCTGAAATTCCTTAAACTCAAACTTGAAGAACTGACTGCTCCTTTGAGGCTATCGGAATCATTCTGCATTTCACTGCATGAGCTGATTATTGCTACAAATACCAGCACACACTGAAAGAAGACAGCAGAGGGAATGGTTGAGTACAACACAATGGGAAGCAGCAGGATGCACAGAGGTGATGCAGGACTTGGTGTGAGTCAGCAATTGAAAAACAGAGACAACATGCTATTTGAAAACAGGTAAAGAAAAGGACACAAATCAGAATTCAGGTTTCATCTTTCTCATATTTTCATAGCTGCTTCTCATTACTTGAGTTACCATGACTTCAATATGAAGTGATGGTAGGGTAGTCAAAATCAAGTTGAAAAATAGCAGGTGTTTCCTCAGAGCAAGGGGGACAAAGTATGAAAGAAAACCCAAAAATGCTACTACTTACAGTTATGTCCAGGCAACCATCACATTAATTATTGGACTTTATCCACAAAATACTCTGAAGTCTGAAGGAATATGCTTATTTTGTTAGTGGATTATTTAGCAAATTATGCAGGGAACTCTAAACTACGTGCTGTGTGGTAAAGAATCATCTTAAACAAATGCAATCAGCTGATGCTCAGCAAGAGCAAACTTTTACACTATCTGGCTAATTCTAAACTGGCAAATAATAATTGTGACAGGGAATAAATAATTACCTGTACTGTTAGAGTGACTTAAAGCACAGGTCAGGAGCTAGGACAGGCAAGGAAAAGTTTCAGATTAAATGGTGCAGACAGAGCTTTGCCCTTCTCGTATGCTGGCAGTGGCATGGTCCTGCAGCAGTTCTGTGGAGGGTCTCAGGCCTCCACAAACATGCATAACCACATCTTACTCACACCCCAGTCCACACTCACTCTCAGGAACCGCAAAGCAAAAGCAGAGCGCCTCCAAAAAAGAAGTAGCGCTGGGCTCTGGAGATGACCACAGCACAAACTGGGCACCAACATCACCAGGAGGGCACAGCCCCCCAAGTCCCAAGCAGGGTGAGCAGAGAAGGAGTGATAACTGCAACAGGTTCCAACTCCAGCATCTGGAGTCCAACTACCATCAGGCAAAGGCAAGGCACTGAGTCAGAGCCAAGGTCATTCCAGAAAATAAGGACAACAATTTGGGAACGGGACTGGACACAGGCACACCTACAACATAGCTCCAAAAAGGGCCGGGTGTCCAGGCCTAAATCCCTGGTACGAGGGACAGAAAGCACAACAGGGGGAGGGAGGGAGTCCCAGGTGAGGCTGATCAGGGCAATAAAGACCTACTGGTGCACTCAGGACCCTGAGACTTCTTTCTCTCAAGGCATTAGGGGGGAAAAAAAACCCTTATTAAACAGCAAAAAGACCATGGGGAAATGAAAGACAATCTTCACAGACATCCATAAGAAAGTAGTTCAGGACCAGTGAAAATATGGCTCTACCTGGTATCTCTGAACATATGTGAGGTAGTAGCAAGGACAACCAAGAAAAGAAGCCACTGATGGGACAATGCATATAGTCCCAGCTTGAACTTAAAGTCCCATATTTGGGCCCAGGATTGAAATACTGGTCCAGTGCTGTTCAGCAGAGTTCTCTTCCTCATGACAAATTGACATTCATCACCCAGGACTCAGCTGAGATATTCCGGGTCTGTACACTAAGATGTGCCCCCTCTTCCCCTCCAACTGTGTCTAGCACAAAGAGAGAGACATCACTAACACAGGCCCTTTTTCAATGCTGTCCTCTTTAACATTTTTACCACCAGGTAAAAATAGACTCCAGAGCAGAAGGCAACTGTAATGAACTCTAGTGGCTCCCGCATTTGACTGTCAGAAACAGGAAGGAGAGTGGTCACACAAACATATTTTCAGACTGGGTGACACTATGGAGCCTTTGACAATGGCACTGTGCACCTAAATCACACAAAAATTCAGAACTGATCATCACAACATCCAGCCTGACCTTCACAGTTATCTCCCCTTGCAGTCAGGCAGCTCATTGCACTCTCAGACCCCTCAGGACTCAAGAGACTACCTGGAACAGCAGAGTTGCTGCCAACAGCCATATCGTTTAGGACCATACTGGGTATCTGGCATCTGGCATAATGTGCTGTGGTGACATTCAAAGCTCACACAGCCTAATATGCACTGGTAGGAAGAGGATGGACCTCTGGCCCCATACATGAAAGGGGTCTTTTAGGCTAGTAGTGTGGATGCTGTCAGTATTGCCAACCTACATGTGTCCTGGGGAAACCACCACAGACCTCCTCTGTAGGCTTTCACATCTTAATAAACATTGCCAGTTTGGCCATGGGTGCACAATCTGATTGACTGTCTCAAAGGCTACTCAGTAAAAATCAATACAAATTAGAAATATTTTTTGATTTTTCAACTGAAATTGAAATAAACATTCAACTTTAGAGCGAAAAAATTTGACATTACTGAAATTTTTTATTTTGTTTCTTCAGTATGAGATTTCAAACACTGGAACATGTTGATGAATTGGCATTTGCCAGACTAAATGCATCCAGTTGTGTACAGCTGAAATAAGTTTAACACAGACATGCCTCAAGATAGCAATCACATTTCCACCTCCTAGGCTGTCACATAACAAATGTTTATTCAGAAAAAAAAAACCAATTCCTTGGCCTATGGCCCTTATTGCTGAGTAAGAAGTAACAGATATTATGTTATTGCCTGGTGAGCTGATCAAAATTAGAGTAAGTGTTGTCACTGCACCCTAAATCCGAAAAAAAGACAGTGAAGGCAGCAAGCGCCCTTTCAGCCAAGGACAGCACAAGTGAGACATTGCAATGTATATGGATAAAATAATGGATAACTGTACCATAATATGTTTTTTCCCTTGGATTCATTCAGTCAGTTTTTGTTTATTTTCTTTTTGTTGCTGACTGGAACAATAAAGAAGGTGGAACATATGATACAAGCCTGAGGGGTACAGTAATAAACCCACAGTTATTAATGATCTGTCCTGGTTCTAGCAGTGAGACCCTGACAGCTGTCAGGTTTCAGACACATCAGACACCTATTGTGAAATGTAGTGAGAATATCTGAAGCCTGTTATGATCCTCAGTGTTGCATATGTCTGGCCTTGGGAAGTCTGACAAGCCCTTTGGAATTATGCATCATGTATTAATATGACAGAAATTGTATAGACAGGGAAAGATCATCTTATGGTATTTGTATCCTTCTTGGTTGTGCAGCCCTCAGCTTTATGGTGATCATTAATTTGCACACGCTTCCAGTGGGGCACTGGGGCTGCCTCCAGGATCCGAATTTAGGGTATTTATGATCCATTCAGTCAAAATATAAGGACGTTATCTACCCATCTGGTTGGAATGCAGTATGAGAGCACAAGGAGTATGTAAATAAGTATCAAAGGACCTTATTCTGTAAGATTTTCCAAGTCTGTGGAAAGTAGCAAGTACCATAAATTTCCATTTATTTCAGAACTGCTTCAGCACCAGGCTCCTGTCTCATGCAGGATACACCAGGATGAACACAGTAAAAGTAAATGGGTTCTTAAGTTCACACTACAGGAAACAATGGGGTAGACCTTGAAGCAAGCACATGCATACTTTCAAATTGCTAGAAAAGAAGCAGAACTGTGCTTCAGAATGAAATAACAGTAGGATCATTTCTCCTTGGAATATATTTTGGGCACATTTGGGATTGGCAAGGAGAGATGGTAATTCAAATGCCAGCCAAGCCATCACATTGATCAAAGGCCAAATTCATAGAATCATAGAATGGTTTAGGTTGGAAGGGACCTTAAAGATCATTTAGTTCCAAACCCCTGCCAAGGGCAGGGATACCTCCCACTAGACGAGGTTGCTCAAAGCCCCATCCAACCTGGCCTCGAACACTTCCGGGGATGGGACCTCCCTGGAAGGAAGTTCATTCTTAATATCCTGCCTCAGTGAGGGCTGAAGGAAAAGGAGAGAGAAGTATTTGATGTACTGTAACTATGTAAGAAATACGTGCACTAAACCACTAGAATTCAGAGAAGCAGAGTTTCTACATACTATGACAGTCAGTCAACAGTTCCCTCTCATCACTGATGTCTCTCTGTTTCCATCATGCCAGGCACTGCAGACTGCACTCCCCGCTTCCAATATCCTTCAGGATTTTTCCTATTTGCCAATTTAATTCCAATGCTGCCACAGTCATTGTACAAAGGAAGCTGCTAAGCTATTGTGAACTGATTCTCATAACTACAGACACACTGTTCTCTTCTAGGTCCCAAGTCACAGAAAAGCAAGTCCTTCCACCATGCTAATGCATCAGTGAACTGATACAGACAAAAAAATCAGCAAGGACAGACCTGAAAATTAGTATCCAATCCAGGGAAGCACTCTACCTGAAGGACTTGCTACAAAATTGGTTGTTCCACTGCTGGAACAAGCTATTAGTGGGGCAGGGTTCCTGGCACAGTCACGTATTCGCTTCAGCTCATCATGAAGGCCACTTTTAACACTTGTGCGTACATGGCATGCCTATAAGGGCTGCCAGGAAAATGAAGATAGTTTCAATCACAATGTTCTCAAAACACTACTTGATGTTGTGAATCTATCCATGATGAAAGACCAAACTGCAAGTTTTGTCAAAAGCTCGGTGCAGTATCAGTATTTTTAAATAATCCATTATTAAAATACCTATTTTTAAATAATTCATCGAAACAGGCATTTTTCTTTCTCACTTTCAACCAAAGCATTGCAGCAATAGGTTGATAACTTAAGCTTTGAAGATGACAGTGAAAAATCTAAATGCAATTTTATCCTGTGTACAGTACCTTGTGTAATATAATTCTGGTCAGTGTCTCCAGCTTATCATAGGCCCTAACATAATGCCAACAACAAAAGGTAATAAATGAATAGGAAACCCTAAGGAAAAGTGGAACTTCTGCTTACACTGATGAAATGGAGTAATCTGTAAAAATTAAAAAGACTATTCCTATTGGTAAAAAAACAAACTAGACTATTAAAAGCTGAAAATAATAATCTAAGTGACTGTATGTAGCCTAAGGAAAGAAATTTTAAATGTACATGATTTTAACTTCAGGACTAACTTAGGCTATAGCAAATCACTTTTGTTCATGTGGGAAATACCAGAGTACGTGATAGGATTATTAATGTGTTTGTTTACAATACATATGTGATAGATGAATTATGCATGCTTTTTTGTATGACAAAGAATAACACAGATCTTTGTTTAAAACAAATTATGTAAGTTACAAGGTGCCTTAGCAAATGTATCTACCAATGTGCCTTTAAATATAAACGGATTAATGAACACACTTCAAAAATAAACTGAATTAAAATAAAGATGTATTTTGAGGATCTTCTTAGAAAGCATTGGGAAATGGGAGTTCCAGATGTTACAGTTAGAGTGTTCCCGCTGGATACATGAAAGACGAGATTCTTTGGTAATAAAATCATAAGACTTTAGCATATAGAGCACATAATGAAATTTGTGTTCTTCTCAGACCTGTAAACAGGAAGAATGTTACCTAGTGTCAAAATGTCAAGGTAAAATCTTGTCTCCAGAATTTCAATTGACTTGTGGTGGAATAACATTTCACCTGACAGTGTCCTGCAGTCACGATGGTCAAAGACACTTACCTTGGTGAACCAGAGAGAGACTGGAAGAGCTTTTTTTGAAATTAAACAAGAATAAAATGAAGATTGTGTGGCAAATTACAACACAAAACAAAGGTCCATATACTAGTACCAAATCAATTATGTCTCAGTGACATGTTAAAAAACAAAGTCTAGCATAGGAAGTGTTTGTCTCAGCCTGGTGAGTGCCATTTAACCTGCTTCCCTCCTGGACGGAAAGGGGCCAGGCTTGCATGGCCTAGTCCAGATACGGAATGGCACTGATATCTACTTGTTCTACACACAGTACAGTTGCAAACTTCAGCCGCCCTAGCAATACCAGCAACCGTGGACCTGCTACCTTTGCATCTAAATGGAATCATGTATCATATTCATGGTGAATTCAGGTTGACCTTCTCTGCTCATTTAATTGCTTCATTTAGAGAGAAATAGCTTGAAATGGATAGGAATAAGAACATGTCCGTTCTACCACCCCAGGATCCCTCACAGCTAGTACATCAGATGCTCGCCTTAAGGATAAGAAAGATGAGTTCAAGTCTGTTCAGGCAAAAGCAAGACAAAACTAGATTTCCATGTGCTGGGCAAGTACCTTTGCCACAGAGCTACTGGATAAACTTCCTCCTCAAATGTCCTGTGTAGAGTCTAGTACTTGATCTTAGATATCTCCCAGCTAAGCAATGCAGTGAGACAGTGGAACCCCTAATCTGAAGAACCCCAAAGAAGGAGCAGGTATAAAGAAAACTGTAAGATGTCGTCATGACTAGGATGCTTCATGATATGAGGAGCTCTGTTAAAGCACAAATACTTTCAAGAAATCCACAAAGAGTTAGACACACTCAAGGTTAGGTAGAAGTTCACTGATATTTCTGATACTTAAATTTTGCACTGTTAACCAACAATGCCAGGCAACTCACTTCTGAATCAAGTCCTCTGCAGACTAGCAATGCAGCAGGGATTATAGAGGACAAGTCCCACGGACTGAAATGGTATTTGGGAAGGTAATTCTCATGAGCATTTTTGAAAATCAACCCACCAGTTTTGCAAACTCTGTCCTGAGATTTTCTGCTGGAGTTTTTTACTAGGTAATGTTGGATCACAACAATTTCTTTATCCATCAAATCAAGAGCACCAATATATGAGCATCCACTCCATTTTTGCCTCCAGATACTAAGACAAAAGCAGCAATCTTAATTAGTTAAATTAAAATAGCAAGACATATACGATCATCCCTTTTTAGACCAAACCAGCTCCTAAAATGACAACTGATGCAAAAATAATTAAAACAAGACAGATGTGGGGGAGGAAAAGGAAAAATAATGTATTTAGAATTCGAAGAGAAGTAATTAGTTTTGGCAGGTTATTTATTTATGTAAATTGAAAAATTAGCTGTAGCAGGCACAGGCAGCAGATACAAATGCCTGCTTTGCTCTCTACTCACAACAAAAGAAGAAGAAAAAGTTATAGCGAAATAGCACTCTGGATTTCAAAGTATGTATACTTCCTCAGAGAATACGTAATAGAGTGTTTTCCATATTGAAACATTCCTGGCCAACAACAGACAGAAGACTGTATGCCAAGATACAATCCCAGTAACTGGGTTTAGTTTAGGGGGTTTAGGTTGTTTAAGGGGTTTTTTGGTTGGTTTAGGGTTGGTTGTTTTGTGGGTTTTTTCCAGAGACACTTGCCTGTATTTCACATATTGTAGCAGTTTTTCAGTTCTTGAGTTGCCACTGCAGTATATACTTGTATTCTCAAAATTTCCTGCAGTTCAGGAAGTAAGTTGAAGTGTGACTCAGTAATATAGCTTAGTGGTTGCATTAGTCAAATGTGTCCTCTGGAGACATCAGTGATGCCAAAATGAGAAAATTATTTAACTTCTTGGTATCAGATGCTGCTCCTTGTATGTTTACAGAGGCACAGCATCATTTTAGCTAACGTTAACAAGCAAAACTGGAGAGGGTGCTGTTAAACCAACACACAATCATTTTGTGGTTTGTAACATACCATTCACTATCACTGACTTTCTTCAGCCTTTCTTACCATCTTTCTTCCCCTGTGAAGATCTGTGCACAGCACCATCAGAAGGCATCATGACCCTCTGTACAGAGGTTAAGGTACCATCTCCTGTGACTGAGGGAGGGTCAAATACCAAGAATGCTCCTGTCCCTTTTTCAACAGATGATGCCTTTGTCCTCAGACTCCCCTGATTGACTAACCATTGAGTAGCGGTCTTCTAGTCCCTCCAGATTTGCAAAGATCAAAACAGAACTATTTGAGTAGCACCTTCAGACAGACTCGGGGACTTCAGTTTTGTTTTAAGCACCACAGTCTGGTAGGGGATACAGCCTGTCACCTCAGCATCTCCATTTCCTGATTTGCAGACTTACAAAACATGCATGCTGCAAGGCATGCTTAACATCTGCTCTCCCCAAGGAGATCAGCAGCCCAAAGGCAAAGTTCTAAGTACAAGGTAACAAAAAAGAGTCGTTATTACTGCTATTCACATTCACTGCCTTTGACCCAGAAAGCCCTTCAACCTTTCAAGCACCCTTGAGTTGCATTTTAAGTCATTGCAGTCCACTCTTTCTGCTCAGAAGCACAAAATAACAGGCCGCAGAAGGACTATAAATTGCTTTATGGATGCTATAAATACAAATAACCCTCATCCATAAAGTTGCATTGGCATTACAAAGATCTAGTCATTTATTTAATGCATGGCACAGCCACTCTGCAGCACTTGGAGGAGGCAGATGATCATGCTGTTACAGGGATTCCATCTTTAGCACGTGAAATGTCCCTCTGACTCACATAGCATGTGAGAGAAATAAACGCTGTGAATGCAAGCACCTGCAGTACACAAAAGCCTTAGAATCATAAGAAGCAACAAAGAGTA
This sequence comes from Anarhynchus alexandrinus, assembly GCA_008711295.1. NCBI lineage: Eukaryota > Metazoa > Chordata > Aves > Charadriiformes > Charadriidae > Anarhynchus > Anarhynchus alexandrinus. The sequence continues at coordinate 582,053 of VUYV01000100.1, read as the reverse complement.
CTCCCACATGTCAGCACTGGATAGCTGCATCCCATGTTTTATGTCCTATCACAAGTAATTCCTGAAGAGAAATACAATCACAAAGAAGAAAAATCCTGAAAGAAGTTAATTTAGTAAGTCGTCCGCAGGCTTCAGCTTTACAAAGCACCAAAGATCTGACAGTCCCATTTCAGGAAGAAGCTGTGAAGTCCTGCACTATTTCCTTCATCAGCCTTCATACCCATGTCTGTATTCACTCAAAAAAAGAGATGGATTTTAAACTAAATTGTACTGTTAAAACACTTCTATTTTGGAATAAATCTCTGCTTTGTTACCCCATAGTCAGATTAAGATAATCCAAGACTTCTTGGTGCAACGCAGAGTGATATTCCTCTTCTAGTTGGAGAAAAGTGGCATAGCAATTCTCAGATAAAATATATCCTGTACCTTTCTGAGACCAACAGGGAGATATTATAGATCATACCTGTATATCTATGTTTTGAGAGTAGAAGGCAGTAAAAACATTGGTTCAGCTGTTAATCTGCATATTCAACTCCCAGTAGCATAGTCTCCATCCTCACCTTTCCAGTCCACATTCTTTCCTGACTGCAGTCTATGCTTCATTCAAATCAGCATATTCCCCACTCCTGGAATAACTTGTTACAAGATATCATCACTGGATTTAAAATCTTCACATGGAACTAATAGATGGCAAATGAATATTATTCAAACAAACAACACAATTCTTGGCCTTTGGGAACCAAGGTTACAACAGGTAGGAATTACCTTGTTCACTCTCAGTTCTTATTTTCCTTTTACAAATCAGTTATTTCACTCTACTTTTCAATTCAGAGGAAGGTCTTTAACAATGTCTTGCAACAGTAGGCTCTTCCTTCTGGACAGTTAGATGGAGGTCATGGTTTAAGAGCTAGTACTAGAAATGGTGTTACCCTAGGAGACTGAATAGTAAGAGCTGTCACAAGTGAATGATAGGGTTTTTTTCTGTCCAAGACTGACAGTTTTGGCAAAGTGGGTGGTATAACATCATGGCTTTAGAAGGAGATTGCCAGTCAGGATATGTGGCCCCCACATCTAATAACACATCATTTTTAGATGGCCACAGGGAAGTCATTCTTTAACGAAAAGACACTCTCCTTTGGTTTCCCCACTGGAAACTAGTTATTATGAGGCTTAATTATTTTGCAGTTGAAAGGATTTGTTTAAAGAAGCTGCAAATGAAGAAATTCTGGTTAAGATTAGGAATTAGGCACTTAACTGCTATTTAGATGCTTAGGCACTTGCCAGATCTGGCTTTACACTGATGTCTTGTGTTTATACAGGATAACTCTTTAATGCTTTCAATTAATATCATCTACTAAAAAAAGGCTTTGGTCTAAGAATAAGGGCTTTAAATTAGTATTTAATTGCCTTTGTGTTATCTGCCATTTTGTCTGGATCTCCACTACACTCTACATAGTGTGTAATCAGATGACAGTAGAGAAGACTTGAAAAAAAGCAATTTGTAGAATTCAAATATGATGCTAAAAGCATACATGATTCCTGTGGAAACTAAGTTATATCATCATTACGGTTTCTGGGTAAGTTGTATCAATACTGCCACAAAGAGCTGCACATATAGACACAGCAGTTCTCCTAGGATTCATCACTGGCATATTGTAATGGTTGCTAGAGTATGTTAATTTATTTGGTTTATTGATAAAGTAAACAATCATGAAAGACCTTGATACCTATTATGACAGAAATAAACACATCTAAAAGGACATGTTCATTCTGTAATATCTTCACAGAAAATAATATTCACACTGAAACTCTACCAGTCCTGAGCACATACACTCAGTAACTCTCTTTTAGGGGATCTTCATACATATGTCTTGTCTGTTTTTTAAATTGTTTGAGGTTATCGTTAGCCTCCAGAGAACATAATTAGGCAAGAATTAAAAACACCCTGACACTGAAAACAGTCCTTTTAAAATCACTAAAACTAAGCAATGAGAGAATTGCCCAAAACAAATCAGAGTGAATCATTTAACTGGGTTCCCAAAATGAAGAACTGCCTAATTAACTACCTATTCCCACTTGTGAATGAACAAACAACTTTAACATTTAAAGAGGCAGCACAAGGAATACAGAGTGGGAGATACAGTGTACCCTAAATTCCTGGATAGGAATATCCTGGATAGGATAGGTTAGGATAGTCATGTGGCTGATGAAGCTACTAACTGAAAGGTGAGCATGGACAGTAAGTGGCATCCAGGTATCTAATGCATTTCATGGCTCTTGCCTCTGATTTGCTAGAGTGCTCGTTCAGTATTCAGTGCTTATTCAATATTCAGTTGTGAGTATTCTCCTAGTACAGTTTCCATAGTCCTTCCTTGCAACCTGTCTGTCATTCAACAACTCTTCTGTGAAATTACTGAGAGTCTTCAATCAAGGCATTCTGAAAGTAAAATAAACCCATTTTTCCATTAATCAGGTATAAGTAATTTGCTTCACATCACCTGGAAAGATAGGACCGCTTTTTCAGGTAGAATTCAGCCGCCATAACCAAGAAACCATGCTTTCCTTTCCTGCTGTCTCCTCTCTCATTTGCCCACCACCTCCCAGTAACTTCAAGGTTTTACAAAGAAAACCCCTAGTGTACAATGTTGTGTAGTGAATGAGACAGAAACCTTACTACAAAAAAAGTGTTTAGGATCATGTCTCTAGTACTACATAGACATACATCTAACCAAAGGGAATTAATTGCATGGACAACTTTAATTGACTCACTCCCCAGTTGCTTATTGACTGCCAGGCTTCTTCAACTATTTGCACCTAGAGCAGAGGTTGCTTGCAGCATCTCAAAGTTAAAATCATAGATGAGGTTCTGATCATCTCTCACAGGGGTGCTCTTATTGTGGGCACAGACTTTAGCTGCAAAGTTCTGGGCAGAATCTGCAGAAGATATCTAAATATGTTTCCAAAGATTTTATCATGAAGCCAAACATTAACTTCTTCCTCCAAAGCAGGATGGCATTTACAACAACTAACCAAACTACATTTTCCCTATTCCCCTTCTCAAAAACACAGTACGATTTATTTAGGACAGCATATTCAAAAACAGTATCAGCATCAAGCTGACATTCAGCTTGGGAATTGTTCAGGCCACCTCGTTAAGTCTGGCAATTGAAAAACTGGATCACTTAAAGGAATTGACCTTTAAGTAATATATGGTTCTCAACCTTAACTATTGTGGAGCTGCTACAACTGGCAGTCTAATCAGGCCCACCTACAATACCTATAGTGCTCATACTTAATGTAAAGTGGTAACAGTTAATTCTCTCCCTTGCTTTCTACATCACTCTGCTTTAAACTGTTATCACTTGAACATAAAAAAAATAAGCAAATTTGAACTTTAAGCATCAGGAAGAATCTGAGCCATGAAGCCCGTATGTTCTGTGTACACTACTGCAAAAGGTCAATTTGTCTCTAGGCTACCTGTACCAGCCTTTCTGTAAGAAGACTGATGATCTGATCAGCAGTAACATGCTGCTGACTACAAATTATTGCTACTCCAAAGGGTGATGCCATACTTTTTATCCTACTTTTAAACAATTACAAGGGGAGAGAGACAGCTTTCCCGGAGTGGTTTCCACTGCATTTTGAGTTTCCACTCCATTTCTGAGTTTTGGAGCAATTTTTAAAATGCTATCTGGTATTTTCTTTCCACCTCTAGGGAACATTACCTTAATATACCCTTGTAGAGAGATCATTTGGATAAAGTAAAAAATACAGACAGCAATTAGGTTAGAAAAGGTTTTTTAAAGGGCTGGAAAGTCACACCAGGACTCATACCCAGACCCTGTCAGGATCCAGATTTACACCTGAGCATTGCTCAGTCAAACACGCATACAGCAGTTCCCACGATGAAAGGACAGCCAGTAACAACTGTGGGAACTGCTTATCTGCTAAGGGAGGGACACAGTTACTGAAAAGCAAAATATGGCTGTAGGGGATAATGAAAGAGGAAGAGCTGGTCAAAAGGATGTACCACTTTCTATGGCATGGGCTTTACTGACCATTTAGCAAGTTAAGCTAAGCTCTAATCATAAGCTGAGATCCTCACCTCTGATCATTTTATTCTGGAAAAAGGCTCAGCAGAGTGTAAAGGAATCCTAGTAGGTTCCAGTCAGAGAAAGATTTCTGTAGTACAGCTGCCTGGTGTCCTGTTAAAACACTGTAGCAGACCACGTTAGGGTTAGGCTTGGAAAAAAGCTTGTTTCCTAGGCAGAAACTCCATGCTTACAAAGCACTGCTAGAAAGCTTGAAGAGGAGTAAACTGTTCTTCAGGAGGTATTTCTGATCTTCTCAAAACCAAGAAGGTAAAAAAAAGGGGGGGGAAGGTAGTTTCAAAAGTAAGTGTGAATAACCCCACAGTGTTTGCCTGAGATCTATCAGCATGTGTGTCAGCTTTATTAGCAGAAGTCACCATGCTTCTTGACCCGAGTGGCAGCAGCTTTTCTACAAAGCAGCCATGGCTGCAACGCCAGGGTCTGCTGCAAGTCAGGACGGAGCTGGGCATCCCCCCACCTGAAACGCCAGATCAAGAATTTGATGCCTGAACCCAGGCGTGTCAGGAGGCAGCACGATCCATCTCGGTCTCACAGGCACTAATCATCTTCCTCCACACCTCTACCCAAGGGAGAGCTCCTTCCCACTAATATCTCTCTACCAGAACAACCCATAAAAAAACATTGAGAGATGAAGCTCAGCAAACACCAGAAAGCTATTATGAGGGAATTGTAATGCATTAAGCATAGCTCAGGACTGTAAGGCTCTTAAATGATAGTAGCATTTGGTTTGGGACATTTGCCTGGAAATGTTAGAAGATCTTTTAATAAATGTACTAAATAAGATGCATAATTTAGCTTCTTCTCAGCAGAACACTGGCTGGCTGCCAGATCCAGTCTCAGGCTTGACTCAACGTCAGGGCTACCCGCTGGCCCAGTACAAATAGACTCATTAAAAAACAGTTGCTGCTGTGTGCTCAGGCTCTATTTCTCCCACTAATGGCTCAGTTTATGCCTCCTCCTCTTGAACAAATAGAGGAGCTGTCTCCAGAGAGGACAATATTCTCCTGTACACACATATGAATGCAGGCAACATGCTGGGAGGTGAAGGAAAGCAGAAGAGAAATGGCTGCCCCTGTGCAGGGAAGGGAAGACATTCAAGCTAGTTGTATCACATAATATGGATGCTAAGTGATCGTGATATTTGTTAATTGTAACAGAGAAAGATCACAGCCCAGATCAGGTCTCCACTTCCATTGCGCTAGACATACTCAGAGACAGATCCACGGGCAGAGGCTGACACCTGAATAAGCAGCACAGACAAATCTGGAGGAATAAGTCGCTGAAGGAGGCAGCTCCCCAGCGACAACGCTCATGTGCCTCTACTTTCAAGTCCCATTAAGCCTTGTTTCTTTTCTGGATTCAAGTGGGTTTATGACTATTGCCAGACCCAACAGAGCTTCTCAGCAGTCAGCTGTTTTCAGATTGGCTCTTCAAAATAGCCTTTCAGATTTGCTTTCGGATTGTTAGTGAAAACAGTGGTATAGGTAAAACTGGCTTTTTGAGTCACCTGTATTAGGAGAGCAATGAAATCCCACTTTATATTCTACCTGGACCTCTGGCGATGTCTAACAACACTATTATGTTTCTTTGTCTTAAAGCTTTTGTTTTATCCCAAGGGCTGACAAAAGGGTGATCCTTGCACAGGAGAGCACATCAGAGAACATTAGCAACATATATTATCAGAGGTGACATACAGCACATAGTAGTTTAAAAGTGGATGCAAACGCAAAGGCTTAAACAGTCTCAAAACACCTCTGTCTCCTCACCCAAACTAAAATCTTGTAACAGCCCAGAATGATGTTTCTGGTAATTCTACAAGCATTGGTAACTCCTGAAATGGCCTTAAAGCAAGCAAATTCAAAACTCAGCCTAAGAGAAATTAAAAACAATCTCCAAGCTTACACACTGTCAAGACTGAAGCGCTACTCTCAGTCACTGTTTATTATTTGTAGGAGTCATGTTCAGCTACTGGATAAATGAAGGCACTGCACACCCACACAGCAAAATAAAGTACTGTTCCTACATTTAACTCAGCGGCTGTATTTCACAAGATCAGATCAGGTCTCTAACCATGAAGCTAGAAAAATTCACCATCCCACCCACCTCTGGCCCAGCGAATCGTGTCTTCATTTCTCCACAATGTCTCACCAACAGTCAGAAGCACCTGCTGTGTCTTCCCACATTGCTGCCTCCTGGAATAGCCCGTATCCCCACACTCCCTCCACTAGACTAGTTCAAAGAAAAAGCAAGCACATGAAATAAAAATTCCGTTTTATTTTTGAGAATAGGACCATACTAGGCACCTCCTCTCAGGTAAGAATTCTGAAGCAGAAACCCAGATAACCCAGCCCTCGCCCTTAGGGCACACCCTTATTTTTACTGTTTCCTACTTACTCGCCCTGGACCATGTTCCATAATCCGGACTGTGCTCTGAGGTGCCTAACTTTCTTCGAGACCCTGCAAAGAATCCAGGCACCCGAACCAGGCTTCTGTCAGAGTCCACAATACTTGTAGGTTCTACGTGTTATTTATGGAGTGACACCCAGAATGAGTGGCAGAACAAAGGTACTTCTTTGTACTTAAGCTCTCTTGCTCTGCTCAAACCTGTAGTGATGCTCCTGCACGCTGAATTGCAGAGCTGGAGTCTTTGAATCTATCTGAGGAAATTTGCATATAGCTTTGAAAAGCGCTACAGTTTAAATCTAGTATATCTGAATCACCACCCTATTAATTCTGCTTTGAGAGCATTTCAACCCTGCTGAACTAAGTTAATACCAGACTGAAAAAGCCCCTAGAGTTTTAGGTTATTTCTTCTGCAACTATACACCTCCCAGGCACGCACTGTTTATTTACAATCAAACTTGAGGTCTCTAGGTAGCCTATTAGCAATCATTTTTCATTGCTTTTCCCAGGCCTCCATTTCCTCTCTCATAGAGCTTAACCTATGCTGAAAACATACTCCTTAATACTACTTCTGTATTTTCTTAGCATAAAAAAAGGCCCTATTTTAGCTTTCAAAAGAAGCTGAACTGACACACCTGCTAATCATCAGTATCTTTCAATTACACCTGACCTTCTCCTCCTTCTAAAGGGCTCCTCTTAGCCCCATCTAGTCTATTTAAAAAAAAAAAACCCACAAGATGTTATTAGGGTAGTTATAGGCAATGGTTATGCAGAAGATGTTAAGACAGTTCTGCAGTTTTTCTAGGTGTGTTTTTGATTTAGAACATGTAATGGTAGAAAGTACAGTTAAGAAGACTTACAAATCTCTATCAGATAACAGACAGGTGGATATATAGCAGGGAATACATGTTCTGCAACTTGTTCACTATATATTGAAACATTTTTGTCAGTTCTGTACAGCTAAAAAAGAAAAACTTCAAAAATAAAAACTTCAGAACTGCAGTAGTGTTTTATTAGAACTACTTAGCTATCTCACTGATTCAAAGAAATCTAGACAAAGTATAGTTTAAGGATGCCATCTTTCATGTACACTGTTATCAACTCTTCAGATAGTCCATTTCAGTCCTACAGAACAGGCCTGCTCATACCCTAATCTTTGTATAATTGTATAAACTAATTACCCTTCTTTATGTATGCAAAAATGTTCAAAACTATTATCAATCCTGTACAAATAGGGTGTTTGGTTCCTATATAGCTCAAATAAGACTTTAAATTCTGTGCTGACTGGAGTTCTGCCATCACAACAGTTTGCCTGTGTACTGTCAGGTACAAGTTCTTCATTTTAAGAATATATAGTACATTGTTTCCCAATTAGATGCTACACCAAAATCAATGGAGTCCTCCTTTGCAGCAAGACAGCAAAGCAATGTTCCAAAGCCTTATTGATTTTAAGAGGGCTTTGCTAGGACAGAAAGACCTATTTGTGTGAAATACTTCGTTGGCGTGGAAGCTGGAGTTTTGAAAAAGCCCAAAAGTAAACGGCTTTCTTCTAAGGGTTATATGCATTTGTGATGACTACAAATGGTGCTTTATGTTTCGAGCATTACTGCTGCAGCTATCTTATCCCGTTCGTCAAGGAGAATTACAAGCCTTATCGACACAGATGTACAGTGTTTCATAACTGGGATTTCAAAGCCAAGCATACAAAAGAAAGTCAAGTTTATCTGACGTGTGCCAAAACGTTCCCAACTCTCAATGTGCTAAACTTGCTTCCTGCACTCTCTCCTCCAAGGGATGTAATTTTTGAGTCAAGTTGTAGAAAATTCCCTCTCGTCCAAGTCGCATCAAATTAACCACAGTGATTCTGAGGGGAAAAAAATGATACTTCTGCTGTGCCAGCATCTGGAAAGGAGCCTGACTGACAAAACTAAAGAGCAGTTTTTCTAATTGCATGTTCAAACATCTTAACTCTGCCCTTCCATATGGAGTAATCGTTCGTTTAAGAGCAGACAGCAAAAATTCCCTGTGACAGAGGTACTGGAAAGATCACCCTTTACCAATGTTAGGATGTCAAGAGTAAAAATTGCATAGGTTTGAAAGCCTGTAGTGTTAAAAAGCTTTCAGATTCAGAGAGGCTGAGTTCAAACAAGAAGAGACAGATATATTGCAAAGCTGAACAAATTATTTAATAAGCTATATGTGCTTGCACTGATTAGCTGAATAGACTGAGCAGTTCCAGTGAACATAATGTTATATACTTAAGTATTCACAGAAATAATTCACAGCTACAAAACCTATTAAGTCTTTTTTGTTACAAGGGCATCCTGGGATAAGTCCAAAGAGAAGAGAGTAACAGCAAGGCACCTTATTTTGCCGAATACTATCACATAGTCATAGGAAATCCGGAGTTGTGTACCATAAATATCCCTCAGCATACCCTGGTCTCTGATTAGTAGGAAATGAATGACAGCAGTAGAGCTACTCAGTCTAATTATCAGTTTTGCTGCATTTCTAATAAGCTCTTAAAATCTAATTTTGGAAGCGGGAGTTTTGTCTCCTGCAGGGAATGGCTGATAGAAATGAGCAAGACTCCAGTTTGTCAAGCCCGGTCATTTCTCTGGCAGTGAAGTTCTCAGTGAATGGATAGGCGAGGGGCAGAGCAGGATTTGTGTAAACACTAATCCACTTTACAACTATTATTCTACACTTTTCTAGGGGGATGCCAACCATTTCCACATTTAGACACAGCCCTGACAATTCCAAGCTCCCCTGCTAAGGTTGGGGTATTAATGAGAGCATCTTACACTATTTCATACATGCCTATTAGGAGATAGACTGACCATCAATTAATCTCAGACAGCCACTGCGTGGTAACAGTTTTCAACCAATGACTGTGTTGTGAGGATCAGAGCTTGTGACTTAGATACCAAATCAATGCTTCATTAAGCTACAGGAACCATTCAGTCACTATTTTAAGTACACATTCATAATTACACTTACTGTAGCAACAGGAATTAGGCTTTTGGCTGCTCTCAGCTCTAATTCCCCTTCCCTCAGGCTCTACTTTCTTTATCAGGATGCTAGCAAGAAAAAGCATTCAGCCTTCTCTGGCCAGCTAGGGGTCTTGGGAAGATACATCTGGGGACACAAAGCAGTTAATGACTCCTGATACAGACTAATTTCTGAAGGGCCTTTGCAAAAGTCATTCCCTATTAAAAGTGGCAACTTATTACAAGGAAAGCTGGGACTCCATGACCAAAAGGGAGCTCAGGTGGCTGGCTCTTTCCAGCATATATATATCTTCTTTGGCTTATTAGATCATAAGAGATCAGTGAAAGAGCTGTTGGATTAAAGCTCTGTGACTGTTATTCAAATCCAAATTCAAGAAAGGTGTGGGAAGGAAGGGAAAGGAGTAATAAAGTCTTAGAAATCACCCCTTTCTTTTTCCCTGCTTTCTCTCTCGTGTTTTGTAAAGCTGTCCAGCCCACAAGGCAGGGTTCTGAGATGGCAGCCCTGGGGTTAAGGAGAATTGGAGAAGAGGAGGAGGAACCTACAGGTCAGTGCAGGCCATTTATCAATCTAAACTGGCAACTCATGGGAAGCTCTGAATTGTTAAGTATTAATGGAGAAAGAGTGAAAAAAACCCTGTACGCAATAGATGCTGTTTATATTGCTAAAGGCACTTCTCAAAAGGAATGATATTAGAGTAATAAGAACATAAACCTGACTAGAAGGGGTATGACCAAGGCATCACGTTCACTGAGGAACATTTTCATTGGCACTTGCTTATGTTGCCTCCTTTCAGGGAAGAACCTTACTCGTGGCTTCACTGTGTGCAAGAGACAGACAAGCCGCACCAGGCTGTCCTTGATGTCTGACTCTAAGTGGCAGTTTTGGATGAAGGACATAGCCAGGCTGTAGAACTCTGATGAAAAATGAACTTATGTGTAAGTTAGACTAAATACATTTTCTCCATTGATGAGAGTAATTACCTCTTACATGTAATTAGAAGTGAGTAGGGAGAGGAATTGCAACCCAGAAAAAAATGCTGAGATTACAAAATATGTTCTCTTCCAAAGTATTTCAGCATGGTAATTGCAAGTTATTTGGTTTTGGTACTTTACTATAATTATAGTTGGAATTTACAAGTGGAATAAACATTTAAAATGTAAAACGGAAACCTTTTCATCTGAAAATACTGAATGAAGTATTTAAAGTTTTTAATATCTTTTTTTAGAAATAAAGGAACCAAAAAAAGACAATTTTAGTGTCAACTAAAGACTTTTAGACTGAAGACTTTTTAGTCTCAACAAATTGTTGTACCTTACAGGTCCAGGGCAGAAGCATGGATAGACAGCCGAAGACTTCAAACCATCTCAAGAAAATATTTTCAGAGCCCATCTTGATGATATGTGCCCTCCCACAAGGAGGCAGAGAGCATTTATAGGAGTCTCTTTCCCTCCTTTAGCACACTGCCATTTTGAGGCCAATGTCAGATACTGGATGTTGCTTTGGGGTCAGTCTGTACTTTGTGGGGCTCAAGAGCTAAATACTTTTTTTTATGCACTTGCTATATTTTTGTGGCCCTGAGAAGCTATGTGATTACATCCTCTTTGTTCCTCTGTTCCATGTCGAGCAATCTACAGGGATGCACCTGTCTCTCTCTCTCTCTCCTGGTGGGATCAAAGAGTCTGATGTCTCCAGTCCACAGACACTAGCCAAAGGGAAGCTGTAGCAAGGACTCTTGGTGAGGGTGACCTGTTAGACTAGTGAAAATTATGTTTTCATTTCATATGGTTTGGGTTTTTTTCCCACCCACTACATGTGGAAGCAGAGGTGTGTCAGTTCCTAAGCCATGTCGCTCTGGTAACTTCTAAACCAGCCTTGTTGTTTCATTATCCTGCCTCTAAAAAATTCAGGCTTTTAGATGCCTCCCTGAACCAAAGTTCCAAATCATTCAGGCTTCATCTTTGGCTAATTTCATCCTTTCACAGCAGTGAAAGCACATTGGTATTATTTTATTTAGTCTTCTAAAGTTGTAGAAAGCTATGCTTTGATGATACTAAAAGCTTTGAAGTTCTTATTTCCCATTACTGCTGCCTTCCCTTCACTTCATCCTCACAGCCCAACTAGCTGTTGTACATTTCACTTTGAAATACAGCAATCACTGAGGAGCACAAGCTGACGACTTCTCTTAGCAGAAACTGAAAGGGATACTGAACCAGGACATAGGAGAAAGCGATAATTACCTATTTTTTCAGACTGTTCTACACTTGCAGCATATGTAAAATAAAGTTGTGTGGCCACACAAGAAAGCTCCCTACCTCTCTCTTCCTCTTTTGTAATCATACAGCTTTTCCCAGAATGTGGAAGTATTACTGATGAAACACTTAACAATCTAAACTAAGCTAGGAAATAACAATTGTGAGCAGCATTGGGGGGGAAAAAAAAAAACAAAAGGCAAAGCAGCTGAATAACTCGGGAATCAAAAATAAAAGGGAAGTTTGATGAAACATGAGAATGAAAGTCCTATATTTACCCTGTACCTTTTTGTTCTAGAAGATATCGGCTAGTAGTTCAGGTATTTATCTCTGCTTTACTGAATACCTGGGTTTGATCATTCTTCCGACAGATACAAAAAGGGGATAGTGGTGTTAAAGTCATTCCAGTTATTCCTTTTCTAGAAGTCTGGTTCCCACTGGGAATCCAGAACTCCACGTTAACTACCTACCTCTCTCTAAACTTTACATTTGGAGTCCTGGGTGGTCAAACACACACCAAACAGGGCAGCCACTCTGGGGATTCCTGTTCTCTTTGTTTACATTAAGCATGCCTGAAAATGCCCACCAAAGTCAAACACTAAAGTGATGCCTGCCTCCTGAAGCCTGATTAGGCTTAGTTTCAATCTGTTCATTTCACTCATGACCAATGAACTTTTATGCATGAAGAGAACAACATCAGATGCTTCAGGAATTGAGAAGCAGAATACTTAGGTAGTTCAGAGACTTCCGAAATTAATGGCAGTTGAACAGGGCTTTTAGGATTGCAAGCTTGAGCTTCAATGTAGGATCTTAAATTTCACTTTAATGCCTAAATCCTATTCTGGAAATATAAATTTCTATCCACAAAATAGTGGATAGCAAACAGACGTTCTAAGGATGACAGCACTAAATCTAGTAAATGGGGAAAGGAATAGAAGTAGCTATGATATCTTTGTTTAAAATCACTTCAGTCTGTACACTCAAATTGATTAATGTATTTCTCAGGTGAGCTGGAAGCAAGAAATGTATGCACCTAAAATACAAATTAATCAGCACTGCACCGTGGTTCTCTATGCCATATTGATTAATTATACTACATAACTGATGCAGATTTAATCACTCTATCTGATGGATTTTGGTAGGGATGGCAGTACTGAAAAGCTGCATTTTACAAAATTTATGAATTTTCTACAATCGCTTAAACTGCTAAAAGATTCCATGGGATGCTTTTTCTGACAGATCTTGGGAAAAGTCTTCACCAATAAGTGTGTGTGTCCTCGTTGGTTTATTTCAATGCAGTATTTTCAATTATTTTAGTTAGGAGTTGTTAGTATTACAACTGATAAGTTAAAAAATACTGTAAGATGTCTCCTAAGAGAGCAAGAGGTATTTGCCTAGATCTGTCAAATTGTTGACCCTAGTTTGCTGTAAAATTGATTTTCTTCCATACTGTTCCAGGGAAAATAAAACTTTTCAACAAAAGCCACTTGAAAATCCTAAGGTTTTCTTGTGCCTTTTATGAACATCCAGGCTTCTTTACAGGGTCTCATCTTCAGAACCCCATACAGCTGTTCATAAGATGAACTGTCACTTGAAAGTGAATTCTAGTTTCACTTGCCATGCAATTAGTGCTTTTTCAGACAGTAAATAAAAATTAATGCTTTTGTATTTTAGTAGGTACTCCCCACCCAGCCAGTCAGCAGTCTATAGGCTGCTCATTAGTGAATTAAGTAAAGGGATAAGATGAAAAGAAGGTGATGCAAGTTCTATCAGGATCTTTGTTTAAATAAGATTTGTAACAACGATTTTCTGATTAACATAAACAAGAAACAAAAAAGACCATGGATAGTTCAATCAGCAAAATAATGAGAGGAATCTGAATTCCATATTGTTCCAAGTATCTCCACCTGTGAAAAATGCCACACACTGAAAGGAGTACAGCAAAATCCTTTTCTAGATCTGCATGGTGGCTCTCAGTTCTTTTACGTTGTTCTCCTTCCAGTCTTATTCCCTACTCTGTACCTAGCTTTTTGATAGAGGAGCAGGAGTTACAGGTTAACAGTGAATAATTTATAGTTTTTACAGATTGCTCATTTTTTTCTGTTATATGCAACAAATGCATGACTGATTGGTTGGTTCCAAGTAGCACAGTGATCATTTCTTACTTCACAACGACATGTTTAGTTCAGTTCCTCCTGCTTCAGCAAATCAATTCCATATCCCTTGAACTCAAATTCTGCTTCCTATCTAAGAGAGAATTAGGAAACACGTGGCTTTTTTGATCAAATAAAACCAGTCATGGTGATGTACTTGCATTTAAATGTACACATTCTCTTCAGTTGTGCCTTTAGAAAATATCCTAAACAAAGGGAGTTTAGAATATCAGACACATTCAAGAACAACGAAATTTCCTAGCCTGTTTGTTCAAACCTTTTTCTGGTCTCTGAGTGGCTGAGAAAGCTTCTCATTATACTACTCAGTAATGAGAGAGTCTTCAAAACGGTTCCTAAACTACGTTCTGAAGGTGGCAAGCTGCAATAAATTTCACTGAATAGCTGAAAATGAGTCCCTAATGATTTGGAAATCTATTTTCCCATAGTAGATTGTCTTTATTTGCTGCCACTGCAGTCGTGGCAGCTGAAATGAAAAACAGGAATGTAGGAAAGGAAAGGATACATATGCAGAAGTTTTGTATTACAGAGCAAGGAGTTAATAGCTTCTTTCTCTGCTGTTTCAGTGAAATGACATTGAGGATACAGTGTTTAGTCCTGGACTGCTTACTAACACAAAATAATGAAGGGAACCTAGGAAAAGATGAAAACTAAACATATGGAGAGACTGATTTAAAGACAATGATATGATGAATGGACTAGTATCAGTGTTAGAATTCTTGGAACTACTTAATTACGTATCAGTCACAGGAAAAAATGCTCCAAAGAATATGCTGACAAGTCCTCCTTTTTTCCCCATTTCTGACTTGACAAGCAGATCATGATTTTGTTGAATTAATTTGCTATTCAAACTTATTTCCCAGATAAATTTAGTGGCTCATCCATAAGTAGTTAGCTGTAAGGATCTGCTATTTGAAATTCCAGCTGTGCTGTTCAGATTCGATAGGCTACAGCAAACACATGGCGTGTGTTTGTTCCCAGGAGGATGCCTGTAATGTCTCTGCTGGCAAGCTTGGCTACTAGAATATTTTTGGAAGGAAGGCACAAAAAGGGGCAAAAACGGCGACAGAACATTGTGTTCAGACATGCAGGGCATGTTTTCAGAGGATGGTTCTATTTCAGGACCCCATCTTCAAGAAAAAAACCATCTTTTAGGTCAGGGAAGTGTCAGCCAGCCAGCACGCTCAGAACAGAAGGATCTACTGCTAACAGTAGAAAGGCCCATATGGCCATGATGTACAGTGTAACAGGTACTGGTCATAGAGTTGTCAGCCATATGGCAACGGAAGTTGATGAGAGACAGTACATAAGGATCAATAATAAACACTAAATATATTGGGGTAAGGACTCACTTGCAGAATAGAAATAAAAAGTGAAATTAAGCAAAGAAAAACTGAAGGAGATAGCAGGAAGAGTGTACAAATCTGCTACATATTGGGTGACGGAATTAGCATTTTGAGGAAAACACTTGGAAGTGCCACCACACCAGAAACTAAGAGCGGACACACATAGTGCAAGGAAATACCCCTGTTTTCAGGGGTATTCATCATTGTGAGAACGATGGGCAAGAGATAATGAAATATCTTTGCACCAGATTTGTATACAAATATATACAAGTATACAGAGGAATCAATATTTACAGGTTTTGTTTTCAGGCTCCTTTTCCACCCTTGTTACAGAGAGAGTGGAATCTGCATGCAGTGAGTGCATCTAAAGGACTTGAAGCTCATTTCCATTTAGAATGTCTGTTTAAATACTGATTTGACCTCTGGCTGTCTTTGGTGTTGGGTAATACATGTAAAATGGTCACCAAGAATTGTGTATGAAGCACAAGTTGGAAGGAACATACCGTACCTTCTTGGCTTTTTTTGCCTGCTTGGTTTATTTTCTCCTTCAGGATGTCAAAGGAAGAGAGGATATAGGCAACAAATCAATAAGGCAAAGAAGAACCAGGATATTTACAGTAGAATATCAGGGAAAGGAAAGCTGGGTGCCTCTCATTTCATCATGTAAAAAATATGCTTTAGGATCATCTTCTGGGAACCTAGAACGCAATACTCTATTTGGTGCTTAGATACCATGCTGATGAGTTTCAAATACTTGGCTTGATAAAGTAAATAGATTCTTAAGTAGCTCAGATCTACATTAAGTTTTGTCAAAAAAATGAATAATTGCTACAAGCAAACGTGATGTTCTGGGTTTTTTTTATCATTATTTATAATAAAGCTTTGGGAAAGGTCTTTTGGTTTTTTTAATGTTGACTTCCCCTGTAATACTGGAAACCCGAAAATCACAGGAGGGAATGAAAAGTGATTATGCCCACGTATAACAAGTGAAATTCTGTCAGCCATGTACCTCATGGAAAGTAAATAGCTTTTTTTTTTTTATTTTGAGGGGTTTTTAATGTGTTTTAAAACTCTTCTTACTTTAAATTCCTCCAGTAATTTTTTTTTTTTATGAGCCTTACATCAAAGTACAATGTATTTATAACTATCTTGTATGAGCCATCTATCAAAATAAGATGTATTCATAACTATCTCACAGTATCATGGTAAATATGTAACACTGTGTCTGTGCTGTCCAGTGCTAATACAGTATTGTGCAACACAGAATAAAGGAGATTCTCACTTGTGTTTAGGTTCAAAATATTCTAAATGCAGTGTGGATCTTGCAGTCTTTACAATACTTCATTTAAAGTTTAGTTGAGCCATAAAGGTTTTTTGCCCACAGGAATAAACACCTTCATTTAAAAGTAGAACTAAATTGCAAATTTTCCTATATGAGGCAAGTCATTAACCTTTGCCAAATCATTACCTCCAGAGATAATTAACAGTGATCTCGCAGAAAACCTAACTAATAAAGTAAGCTCTTGAAAAATAGTACGAAGAACAATGTGGTCTGCCTCCCAGCTAAGGGACTCGTGTCCCTGGAGAAAGCAAGTTTCTATGGACTTAAAAGAAGGGCAGGTGAAGCAAAAGAAGATTATTTTAATCTAATAAACCCCCAAGCACTGGTGATCTTAAAATCAGCTTTGATGTTAAAGTAGAAAAATTTATCTTGATATCAAGTAAACTCCAGGTTACATTAATTAGACCACAATTCAATTAAACAATAATAAAACTTTCCACCAATCACTCAGTAACTAACTTCTCCTGAACATGATGAAATATGAATTTGCCTCGTTACATAAGAAAGTTAAAATCCTAATGTGGGAAGCCAATGCCCCTGTCTTGTTTATTGTCTTCAGTGCTCACTTCATCTGATTTTCTCTCTTACTCATCTCTAAAATACGTACAAAAATATTGAATTACTTTACAGGAGGATTGTGAAGATAAATATGTAAGAGTGGAGTCTACCAGGTATAGTATACCTTATGTTCTCTCACCTCCTGGAAGTTGCATGATCTTTATGAAGCTGCAGGAAATAAATCACTGTAATTTTATCACTCTCTGTAATCCTTCTATACATTATTTATAAGAATCTAGTAATATGTCACATTGATTCATGTTATAACCCTATAAATAATCAAATAGAATATTTAACTATATGTGCATCAGAATCAAGCAAATTAAAATGAGTATTTACTAATGTCACAAAGGCTTAGGTAACTAATTTTTTACAATAGATTAGGAGGAGAACTGTTTCAGAACAGTGTCACAATAGCCTTTTCCTCCTCTAATGAATTAACTCAAAGAATAGGGACTATGGTATCAAGAAAGATCAACAGAATATCTCATTTATTGTGGTATCTTGTGTTACTGCATCTGTCAGTTCCTGAGGGGAAAAATAAGTGGAAATGAGGCCATTCATACAAGATAGGTCAATACTTCTCGTTAACTCCTCATTCTGTTATTGGATCCTTTGGGGAGAAGTATGAAACTTCTCACACAGTCCATCTACTTGATGAATCACTGTCCTTCCTGTATGTGGAGTCAGTTACAGTTTGAGTGTAAGGCTGATGGTATCAAGGGGATTAGCTGGGCATCTAGAGCATCTCTTCGCAATTCAGAGCGTGTAGCACAACGCCCCAAGCAGTATTAATGAGGCTAGGGAAGCAAGTCATCCTCCGCATGGGCTCATGTTTCAATGAACCCATGCCAACAGAGAACAGCAACAGCCAGTAATATGCTATGCATTTATAGGAAACCAGGATTATATTTTAACATACAGGTAAGTGCTGAGGCCTCTGCCATTTCTGTTTTAAGCAAATCATCTTCAGCAGGTGTTAGCAAGACCACCTCTTGCACAATCAGAAACAGCAAACCTCATTTAAAAAATCTGCACCATACAAAATAATACTCTGCTACTAACTCAAGCCTAAGAAACATGTGTTCTCCACCTTTTCTGCCATTGACTTTTCTGTCTTGAGTAAGACCCTGGCATATTGTTTTTTTCCATTTTGTCCATGGCTGCCCCAGTGAGGTCAACAGATAAGTCTAAAAAAATACATGGAAATGAGTGCTTTACTACCATAACCTCACTTGCTAACAGAACAGCAGTGACCATGAAGTCGCAGCTCTATTGAATCTCTTAAAAAAACATTTGTGTAATCAATAACTGCAGAACTTTCAAGCTCTTTACATTTGGCTGAGTAGTTTTCTGTGAGTGTTTTGGTATTTGCTATAGTTGCAAATCAGAAAAGTACCAAAGCAGTTTGATAGATTTTTGTATTTGGGGTTATTCACACGTGCAAGGTCTTTAAGCTGGGGCTTACTGAACTGCTGACTAGCTAATTGTTCTGATAAGCTACATGAGATCTTTATTCCCAGACTGGATAAATGTTTACATACTTCTGGATAAAAGACTTGCTTTAACAAATTTAACATTCATTTTCTTCTAAAGCTTTTGCATGTCATACCATGGTACCTTCATGCCAGTCAGCTGAATCTCTAGGATAATCCCAGAAACCTATGCAAAAAGTATATGAGCATGCGAAAAGTGAGTGCATTTGAAAAGTAAGTGAATATTGGCAGTAATTATCCTGTGCTATTTTGCTCTTATGCATATGGTAGAAAAGGCTATAGTAGCTGGAAAGAGAGTGGGGCTGCAGAAGGAAAAAGAAAATATCAAATTATAGGGAGTCACATTAGCAGATAGAAATAGAATGTCCTGACCCTAACAAATAAGCCTAATGGTCAGATGGGAGATGCATATGTATACTGAACTCATAAAGCTAGAGCAGAACAAGTAAAGAAATTTAAAAAACAGGGGACTGGTTCTGAAAAATTTTAGCTGATGATAACCTGTAGAGGTGGCCTCAAAATACACCAAATTTGCAACTGTTAGGAATAATGTTGCATGTCTAGCCTCTCCCGATTTTAAGTGTCCCTCCCCTATTCATCTGTCAAATTATTTTTACTCTCAGAATTTGATGCAATGCTACATCAACAGGTAATACATAATTAAGAGTGCAATCAATGTCAATATTGATATATATAAACTCATTAATGATAAAGAGCAGCTAATGGTATGAATATGGGATTAGAAAGGAAATTAATGCATTCAATAGGATTTAAGAGATAATTACAGAAAAACAATGCTGGAAGTAAGCTCCAGGGGCCAGCTATTCCATCCATGATAACAATAAGAATCCCATCATGGTCACTGTTTGGCCTCCAATGAAAAGAAACCGTTTTGTCCACTCA
The DNA here is from genome assembly GCA_008711295.1 of Anarhynchus alexandrinus. Classification (NCBI taxonomy): domain Eukaryota; kingdom Metazoa; phylum Chordata; class Aves; order Charadriiformes; family Charadriidae; genus Anarhynchus; species Anarhynchus alexandrinus. The sequence continues at coordinate 562,461 of VUYV01000100.1, read as the reverse complement.
CAAAATTTCATAAGATTTTTTCAAGTAAACTTCTAATTTCATACCGGGATGTCATGAGGGTCTTCAAAACTCTCTCAAGAAAGAAAAGCTAAAGTTTGCTGAGCTGAGAAAGATATAATTTCAGCCATTTGTTCACAGTCTGATTAATTATTCATTTGGAACAGACCTCCTTCAAGTTGTTCTGTTTAGCTCTGGTTAATTCCCTCATTACTAAGCAGTAATATTGAAGATGTTAATCTCTCCTTTTTATATGTATTTCTACAGTGTAGAATAGCTCCAACACAATAATATGTTTGAGTCCCAGCATAAAATAAACTGGTGTTTCAGGAAGTCACTAAGGATCAGAATAAATAAAATTATTGGTCTGGGACAAGTAGAGATGAGGCTTGAACATGATTTCCTTTTTTCTGTTTCCCACAAAATATCATCATGCGCTCAGAAACACACTTCCTAATCTAACTTTTATCCAGCCATCTAAGTTACTAAGTGAAAATGTATGTTTTTACCAAAGAACATTTCTCTGATTATGTTTCGTCAAAAGCATCGTGAACTCCATTGCATCTATGTGCTACAAGCAGTTATCAAAACCTGAAATGTCTTCCCCAAACCATGAGAACCACTATCATCCCAAAGAAAGAACCTCCCTGAGTTTTTTAATTCAGTAAATTTTAGTAGTACTTTTCTCTGTTATCTGCATAAGTATATATTTTACTGTTGTATTGTATTTTTCTATTTCTAAAAACATGCCAGTTTTTAAAGTTTTGAGGTATACAGAACTGTCTGTTTTAACTAACCAGACCAGCTCTGCGCTGATGTTCTCAGGAATAAAAAGTCAAAGTAAGGGAAGTTATTCTCTCTATATGGAAAAAGATAGTGTGATCTTCTTCAAAACAACTGTAAAATGACAATAAAAGAGGTTTAAGAATCAAAAATAAATAGTACCACAGACAGGGCTGTGTTGGAAGTAAATCACTTCAGTTTGGTAGGAATATCTGTTAAAAATCTTATCTGCCTTCCAAAGCAGCCTTTAAAAGAATCCTCCAGCAGGATCAGCATTTCTGCTCTATGCTTCTCCCTCAATGCTCATACTAGGGACGAGAAAGACTCAGTCCCCAGTCATGTTCTCCTTTCTGTTCCTGGCTCCACTGCTGGATGTGGCAACAGAAACAGACCTAAGGTTTACTTAGGTTGCAGGAGGAGTTACAGACACTTAAAGTTTCTTAGGTGACAACTTCTTTTCTGGAGACATTAATTCAGCCCACACACTCATATGGAATATAGTCGTTCCTGAGTCTTTCTGAACCACCAATGAATACAGGGTAGCTGAACTACCAGTCTCACTACATCATCAATAGAAAAACCCATTGACTTCAGATACCATCACAGATGTAGAGATATTTAGCAACTTCCACATTCTGTCATGGGGTTCCAAGTAGTTTGGTTTGAAGCAGAAAACCAAGTAAGCCTTGGAAAGTCTTTTCCATTTCCAAGACATCTCACAATTTTGGGCATCATTGGGATTTCTTTGAAATTGGTGAGTACCGATAATACTACTGTGATAAGTATAGATGAAGAACAGTGAAATAATGATAGAAATGAATCAAACAAGACACAAGGAAAGAAACATGATCTTCTGTCCTACATGCCAGACTGTAGGACACAGGCATTTTTTTTAGAGCTAAAATGGACTGGGGCACCTGGTAACAATGGAAAAGAATGCAACAAGACAAGCAGTAGGCAGTGGAAATCAGAAATTGGTAGTTAGACTGCAGAAATGGATCAGTTCCATCAACACCCAAACTTTGCATATGTTTAATTCAGCTCAAATTTTCGTAATCTGGTCCCAGATACTTAAAATTCTGGTACAGATCCAGAGAAAATTTAATTAGATATTGAATATGACTTGATGAAATTAAATAAGCCAGGTTTTTCCAGTCCCTGAAGATTAAAGTGGAAAAACTTGGGAGACTTACAAGGGATTCTGTATTTAATGCTTGCACTGTCACCTAACCGCAGGATAAAACCATCCTCCCAGCTGCTGCTGGGATGAGAAAAGGTAAACTGTACATGGTAATTCACCAATATCAGTGTTCCAGAGTTAATGGTCAACAGAAAAATGGTGTTGTATGAAATACACAAACCACTGCCTCCACAGAATAACTAATTAATCCTAAACATTCCGGACAGGAGTGCACTTGTCAGGAGAACTGCATAATGCACATGACTAACCTACAGACAACCTCTACCCACTAAAACCATGCCTCTATCAAATAGATTACTTCTTTGAAGAAACTTCTTGTTAGGCACATATATTCATATTATAAGCCACATACTATCTTATCCTGGAACATATATAGAAAGTCAATCCTCACACTAAAAACTATCCCAGAAGAAGGTCATAACTTGAACCCCTCTTTCAAATTCCCTTTTTTCCTCTTCAAATAAACCTCTTCCTTTTCAAAATGCTCAGAAACAAATTTCTGTATGCCCACATACACCGAATAAAGTCAGACTGTGCCTAAGCAACAAATGCAATATCTTCCAATGCATTTCTTACACCCACAACAAAGTATGTTCACCTCACCCCCATCTCAAAGCTCGCCCAGAATGTATCCCACTTCCTCCAGTGCCATCATAGAAGTTCTGTGGATGAAATCAAACAACTTCTTTTACAGTGAGTTAACTTTCTCAGAGCAATCAGTAAGTCAGAAGTACCCATTTACAAGGAGGATAATACTCTTCAGAAACCAGTCATCTCATCTAACCTGCCAATCTCTAACCTTTTAGCCCAGATCTACAACAGAAATCTACAAAACCCCCTCAAAAGACATAACTGGGAACAAAAATCCATTACTACTGGTACATGCATGCCATGGTTTTAAATTGTGGGTTTAAGCCCTCTACCTGGGTCTATTCCAGATGAAGGTGATGCTGTACATACCAACATGGAAAACTAAGCTAGTTCCATCCTGATATTAGAGTTTATCATCTACAACAAAGGCATTAATGGTTCAAACAAAACATTCCTAAACTGACTGACCTGGACAGCTTTCAGTACCCAACAGTTTTCAGGGCGCAGCAAGGGCCAGCTGCTCCACAAGGAAAGGTGAGCCAGCAGCCAAGTGGGATAACAAAGTATGTGGGGACAGTGTCTTAAGCAACAAGGAGGGAGGATGCAGAGCATCAATTTCAGGACAGAAAAGACAGTGATTGAGAGACTGATCAGGGTCAGACACAGTGCAGTGACCACCCAGCAAGTCTGCAGCCATGAGGCAGGTCTGAGGCCAAGCCAGGAAGCCAAACAAGGGGGTCCAGGTCAGACTCATGGAGGTGGGAGACTGGGCACATACATAGCTGCTACACAGTTGTGGTGTGGCACTGGCAGGGGCAGCACTAAAGTCTCAGCTAAAAGCAGCTCCAAAGGGAAAGGAAGGGCAGGCTTTGGTTCTAGGTCTGTTCACAACAGCTCATTTCAGCAGAAGAGCTGATCTTGGACTCAGCCGGCTGAACTCCATACTGTTGCCAACTGAACTCCTAGAAGGGGCATGCTCTCCAGGACCTGACAACTGCCTTACCAGAAGCAGCATGAAGTGCTTTTTAAGCTGTAAATGCCAATTGGTAACCATTTCTGAGAGTTGGAGAAATGTCAAAAGATGGAGAACTGCAACTAAAATTTCAATAATCAGAAAGGGAAATCTTGACCAGAAAGCCCGAGACATCCTTGGTGAAACACTAGACCACTATGATGTGGAAATTTCTGAACAGAAGTGTGGAGTGTTTCAGGAAAGAAAGACATATTTGTTAGATAAAACTTCCGCTTCCTGTAAGTTTTACCAGGTTGGTTTCTTAAAGGCAAATGAATTGATATAGTATATTTCGATTTTTCCACAGCACTTCATTTAGCATTATAAGAAATTTTGAGTTAATGTTTTATTTTCTGAACCTCCCTCTCAGAAGCAAAATTAACGCTGTCAACTCTTGCATGTGTATTGACATAATCTTAAAGAAATAAATATAAGCAAAAAAATCTTACCCCAAGACAGCTGGATTTGTCTTTGATACCTTAAGAAATGCAAAAATGCACGTAGTGGAAAAGACAGAGATACGTGAAGCACCTCAACTAAAGCTCTTTGGTTAAAAATTAAAAAAGGATTTTTTTTTTCTCCTTCTATTTGAAAGATGATGCTTTTTTCTTTTTCGCTTTCATTTATGTCACAGTTTTTCAGATGGACATATGATATAGTCACCTCGCTGTCACTTTCTTACTTTAACACAAACTACAGTCTGGCAGGTGCTCATCACGCGCATGCAATAACAGACATTAGTTTTCAGAGCACTCCTTTGAGACATTCAGACTGCAGCCGTGTACAGTATAATATCATAATGTATCCTGTGCATATTGTACTGCTCAGGGAGGCTAGAATTCAAGCTAATAAGAGCAGTTGCAGTAAATATTTTGCAGTAAACACATTTCCAGAGTAGGAGATGGATCGCACTGTTGAGCGAGAAAGAGGTAGATAAAAAGCCACACTCATTCAATCAATACATGAGGTCATGCAGGGGAGGTAAGCTGTGTCTCACCAGTGGTCTACCTAGTTCAATATCCTGCTTCTGGAAAGAGCCCACACTTAGTACTTCAAGAAAATGAAAAGCTATTGACAGACCCCATCATTATATGACAGAAGATTCTTGTCTGACCTGTATAAACAACATACATACAGATGCATGCTGATCTCAGCATGAGTGAAGGGCAAGGTTCACAATGCTTCAGGAGTTACTTGTACCAACTGAATGACATCGTTCTACTGTCTGCTTTCTCTTCTTATCATTTTTCAAAAACTTATGAGCTCATTATATGAGGCGTTGCAGCAAATGACTGCAGCTCCTACTGAAAAAAAAGCAGAGTGTCAGCAACCAGAAACTCTTAAAGGCTATACCATCTTCTCTGCTTTTAGCCATATTGCTCTTGGCACACAAGTTAGCACACTCTAAACTGCAAGCTTGGTCTTGTCAACATATCAAACTAGAGTGCTAATCATTAATAACTCATTCCAAAATAATATTGACAGCTGCTTTGCTTTATTATCAATGCCATCTGTGCCCAGCTCCCCATCTTCTCTTTTCTACTTGCTCCTAAGCTTGCAGTCTAAATGTTTTTCAGGCTGCAACAAGCAGAATGGAAATAACAGCTTGAGCTTCTTGAGAAATATTGCTAGCCAACTCAGGGAGCCCAGAAAAGAAGGAATAATATGATTGTAGAGTCCCACTGAGTTTTCAGCATAAATCAGTTTTATGAAAAACATGCTGCCAGATGCCATTTCCTGGTAGTGATCACCTCCATGGTTTCCAAAGGCCAATGTCACACGTGTAAGATGATCAGCTGGTTTTATTCTATTTTGAGTAGCACTAAAGACTCAATAAGATTCATTAACAGATAACAGTATCTATAGCATTTCTGAGTCTCTTTATTATAATACTACTATTGCTTTGATCACAAACTTCTCTCACTCACCCAAGACTGAAGTGAACAAACACTGTAAAAAGGCAGCTCCCAGACTTCTGCTGCGCCACTTGAAGATTTTTCATTTGTGAGTTTCCAAGGTGTTTGCACTTCAGTACAGAATTGATAATGAGAAAAACACTTGCCCTTGCTAACTAAACTGCATTCCTGTGAACAAATGAAAAACTCCAGTCTTAAGAGGTAAACTGAGCATAACTCATTAAAGACAAGTCAATTTTAAACAGACACCTGACTAGCAAAATTATTTAAAAAATTCGAAAGAAAAAGGACCAAGAGTGTTCATTCAAGCCCCTGTTATGCATCAGCTCAATTGTGATGAAAACGCTGAGATAAAATTTATAATAGACAGATATTCAACTGCTCTGTGCTAACATTTTTTGAAGAATCACAGAAAAACAAAGATTTTCAAAAGAGCCATAGAAAAACTTTTAAGTGTGGATGGCTTTTTAAAGTACACGCATTTTTGGTTTTTCAATAACACTATTTTGGGCAGAGGTGGAATGAGCCCAGAGGTCTACCATTTCCCTTGGAAAAAAATAACTGTCTTGTTTCTAAGTGAATTTGATCACTTGCAATTTTTAATTCAGAGGAAAGAAAATGATAAATTGTGCTTTCTTCCTATGAGGCCATTCTGAATACAAATGCAAATTTGGTCCAAAGCAGAAAGGTCTGGAACAGATGGCAGAAAGTCTTCTGAATGTCAGTTGAAAAGAGGCTGTCAGTGGCAGACAACGATACCTTCAGCAAATAATAAAGGAAAAACTCTACGATGAAGGAGGAGTTTAGGCAGCTTGTTAAGAGCACTTGTCAGGAAAAGAAGGGAGTGAGTGCTTCCTGGCTGAAGATACACTTCTAATGATCCAAGGAAGGGACTGGGAGCTTCGAAAGCTTGTCTGCTTTTCCCCCAACCTCATAATTGATCTAATAAAATACACTATCACTGCAGAACTTGCCTTTATTATATATTTAGAAATCATAGGTTCAGCAACCTCACAACTACCATGCAAGAGAGACAATTCAGCATGAGGAGAGGGGCTTCAGAAAGATGATTAGAGGCTGTCACTTCAAGGTAAAGGTTTGGCAGGCCTGTGGTGGCTAGGCTGAAAAAGATGATGAAGGACTGGAATTACTTCAAGTTCATTGTATGCAACTATCTCTCACAGATGACTGGCCAGGGCTGATAACACGCTGGCAAATCCAACACGGGAATTTTTTTTTAGTTTGAGTAGTGGAGGTAGGCATCTGTGGTCTTCAGTTCTCAATGACTGACCATGATTTCTGTTTAGTTAATGTACTGTTCATTGTGCTTCCTCAGCATGCTTGACCCTTGACTGTATATTAGTAGTCAGCAGAAAGAAAGCGAATCGCAGTAACCCTGCCTCCTGTGGTATCACCCAACCTCAATAGAAACAGGACCTGCTAGAGGAATATAACGCTTTGAAAACTGGATTTTTTGTCTCCGCCCATCTGTAACAAAACTGAATCCTGCAAAATCAATGTCTGTTTCATGTTATCCAGGCTCTCCGGACCACAATAAGAGACATAATGAAGAGAGGACACACAAGGGGAAGCTGGGCTGATGAGAGCTAACAGCCTACCAGGGCACAAAGCGTGCCCAGGAGCTACTCCCCTCCGACCCTGATTCGGGATTCTGTAGGAGACTGCAGCTGCTTGTGAACAGCATGAGACCTGACAGGTCCACTTTGAAAAAGGAGCAGAAGAAAGGCTCTTTTTTGTTTGGTCATTACTCTATCTGTCGAGCTGTAAAACACCACTCCCTTAGATCATGTTTTCAATACCACACACAAAGTCATCGATAGTTCTGTTAGTTTTTATAGGTTAAGCACAGGGAACATTCGATCTTATCTCTCAATTCTCCATCCCTTTTTGCCATTCACAGCATTAAAAAATTTAAAAGCCAGCTAAGTCTTTCTCCAGCAACTAAAAGCATGAAAACAAATCTAATTGATGATTTCAGTAATACTGAAAACACTTAGGAATAAGGACTGGAAAATCTTTCATTAAGTAGAACTGTAATTAAGATAGTGATTTACATGTTAATGACCAGGTGGAAATCTTTAGTATTGGTCTTTTTTTTATTGTTATCATTCCTTTGGTCTATTTTAAATAAAAGGAGCTTTATTTACAAGTTCTATTAGCCTCTGATGTGCACACATTTAGTTGTATTTCCACTAAGCTACCCCTTCATTCCGTGACATTTGCAGTCTCAGATAGAATGATTTTTCCTCTCCCTTCAGGCACACTTTTAATGTCAAAAAAAAAGGCTTAAGCAATAGTCTTTAGAACTTTAAACGTGGATCTAGGCTTTTGAAATCATACTGGATGCCATGTACGGAAAAAAGTGTTGACTATGCCTGTATCTAGTCTAGCCCAAAGGGTGTGTTGAGGATGTGTTTATTGAACTTGGAATTTGCCAAAGCACAGACTGACATAAGGTCCAACACCAGGTATCAAACAGAACAACAAGCTGAACTGCAAAGATAGAGGGTTTTTCTTTTTCTCCTCATTTTAGCAAAAAACCCAAAGCTCTTTGACCTGGTTGAATGATTACCTCAGAAACAGCACTGAAAGAATTGCCAGTTTTTGCTGAAGGACATCTGAGGGGGTCAGTGAAAGTCAGTCTTGGTTAACAAAATACAGATCAAATATTGACTGAACAATCTCCAAGTCACTGTGAGGCATCTCTTCCCTGTATGGAGGAGGGCTGTCTAATATAAAGAAAAGCTGAATGTAGGCAAATTGACTTTGTACCAATACATGATAGACCTGACCTGTCCCAGAGAACTCCCCAGACCTGACATTTTGCATCTCTACTGTCTTAGAGGCTACTTAAACTTGGCCTGTGTTTAGAAACTCCTCCTACCCTTGTAGCAGCTAGTCCTTGGGACTCTTCTAGGAAAGTACTCAGTGCCATCTGGCCTGCTGGCCATCAGCCATGTAATACCTCTATGAGAGCAGATAGATTAGACAGAAGCTGCTCATCTAGGCAGAGTCCTGGAGCTTATGTGTGTAACAGCCAAGTACACCCTTGAGCGGTGTGCCCCGGGAGTTTGTTCTGGCTTGCTCAAGAGGCAGCTCTGACAGCACACCCAGCAACGAATTCAGCCACAAATTATACGGGTGGTTGGTCGATATGACTGTGTGCTTGGCCTTAGGGCCAGAAAAGTGTAAATGCAGTGACTCAGGCTGCAAAGAAGGCACGCCAAATTCTCTCGTTCTCCCAGCAGTTTTGGACTTGATGAAATCTCCTGGGCTGTGTCATGTAGGCAGATGAAATGATCATAATGGTAGAAAATAGGTCTGGAAGGGACATCTAAAAAGGATCTAATCCAAAGCAGGACCAACTCATGTTTCCAATTATAAAGATTTCAGAGTCATTTTTCCAGTGCTTCACTTTCCATTACTCTTACAAATAGAAAGGCTCTCCTACTGCCTAAATTCTTTGTCCCTTCTCACCATAAATGCTGCTACTCATCAGCTGACTGGTTTTTTAAAACCTCAAAGTATTTTTAATTTTCCTAAGTGGATTTTCTCTCCAACTAGAACCTTTTGGTCAAGTGACTGAACAGGGCAGGTAAGGGAAAATCTATTCCATATTTAAGAACACTAGATTGATCTCATGAGGAGGGACAAGGTGAATAACCAAAAGTCTGTTATCAAATTTTTGTGCCTGTGCTGTAATAAAGATTTCTGTGGAATCCTACTGATTACAGCCATGGCACACTGTACACAGCTCTGTTGCATGCAAGAATACTAATGATTTCTTGTTTGTCTCCACTAGCCAGTGCACCTTTTAATTTGTAACTCATCTTGCAAAGGCTTTGAAATTCCTTAAATAGAAAAGGTTTTATGACCATCTTTCCCATAGCCTATACTACTAATATGTCTATCACAGAACTGCCTTCTAAAAATAAGCCTAATGCAAATGCTCGTATTTTGCATTATATTGTGAGATACTGCATAGATAAAGAGGCTATAAAGGACAAGATGCCTGATAAATTATTAGCTTATAGGTTTTGGCATTTAAATCTTGTATATCAATGTGTTTTCACTACATATGTGTGTATATATATCTATAAAAACCCGTATCTTTATCCTTCAGTCCAGCTTTTTAAGCTGTGTCAATAAGAAGACTCATTATTACCAATATCCACAACACTAAGCCCATGGAAATCTAAGCAGCAGTGAACAGCAAGCTTTGATTCCTGTTCATGTTTAGGAAAAAGGTAAAAGCCAGTATCAGGCTTTATTTATCAGGATTTATTTATTTAAACTTGCAAGTCAGTAAAATATTTGGGAAAGACAGACAATAAGCACAGGGTAGAGCAGTCAGGTAAACAATTTGACTTACATTTCCTTTAACCAACACCTCTGCCAGTGTATTCAGATTAAGCGTACCAGAACCACCTAATGTTTTGGTGGTGAATTCTCTGCATGGTTTCTTGACCCTGACCTATTTCACCCACTGCTTGTGACTCCTGATGACTCCCTTACACTCATTCAGTTGAAAATCAGTCTTGCCTGCCATCTCAATGTATATATACCAATCCTGCCAATGCAATTCCACCCTGTAACTATTGTATTTTCAGTTTCAAAAGCATTAACTACTGTCCCTCACGTATGCCTGTCCCAAGTCTGGTATCACTTACTGATTATTTTGAAGTCTACCAAAATGTGTGGTAAACACTCTGGTCTAATGTTATGTCTTTCAGCTATACCTTTTATTCATTTTAAGGGCTCTAATTGCTGAAATTTGATAAATCATAATACATTGCCACTGAATATCCACCTCTCCCATGTGCTGGAGGAAAATGCTCTGCAGAAGAATTATCATAACAAAATATATATCTGTGTCTCAGAGAGACTAGTTCAGTCTGGAGTATTAGTTATCAGGGAAAGTCCATTGCTTTCCTCTCAGTAGTAGCAGCGGCAAAATGTAGTGGATGAGTATCTCATGGAATATATTTAATGCAAACATCACATGACATACTTAGAACTGACCAGAAACAGTGGCAGCACGCATTTTATTCACATTACCCCTTTACTACTTAATCCTGAAGAAACTAGTGTAACAGAGTAATTAACTCTGTTAATTACAACTGGGTGCAGTCCCAATTCACATTCAAGCTTTTGTTTAGCAGTTGAGATTACTCAAGACAAGTTCTCCTAGACCAGCTGGTACTCTTAGAAGAAAAGTGGGTTCCACTTATAACCAGACATAACGATGGGGACACTACTATATTACTGGGTCCTTCTAACTCCATTCAACTTTGCCACCATTTGATTACTGCTTCATGGTGAACCACAGAGCACTGCTGAGGCTGGATATATTTAAGCAGGAAGGGTAGGAATATGTAACTCCAAGTACCAAGCAGTTGGGCTATTCCCAAGTATATATCCACATACAGAAGTTGATCAATTCATCTGTACTAAGACTTCAATCAAAAAAAAATCTATGCCTATCATGAAAGTAAATCAATCTAAAGCAAAACTTAATCATTATTGTGGATCTGCTGTTGAGTGAAAGGAAACATATTAACCATTTTTCATTTAGGAACAGAAACTGTACACAGAAAAGATAGAAAAATGACTACATGGAACCAGTTCTATTCCAAGATCTTCCGCTTATTTCCACTGGCATAATGGCCTTTCTGGTCAGGATGCCAAGTCTGCTATAATCAGCAGAGTTAAGGGCTCTCAACAATTCAAAAAATTGGGCCTTAATTGCTGCAAATTTAGTTAATGCCAAGGGGGAAACACAGGCATCAGAATTCGGGCCTTTGCCCCAAAAGAGCAGTACAAATAACATCCATATTCATTAGACAGTTGACAGGAGAGTGCTGAGAACTGGGCTGTACAGCAGCCTGCCTGCAAATTTGATGAACTAAAAAAATTAATGAGCTTTGGGTTCAAAAGGTTTCCTTTAATGTGCATCAAGCATTTTCATGAAACACAAGTAACTACACAAATTTGCTATTTAGCAATAATGGGTCATGTCAGAGCTGGATATCTCTTGATCTCCTGTTGAGATGACAGCATGCACCACGCACCAGTCTTCTGCCAACATGAAATGAGCGTTAGCAGATTTACCCTTAATGAGCTCATCACACTGAAGTACCAGTTAAAGAGAATAGGTCACAGATTATATTTGTTTAGTTGCCCTGATGTGTCTTACTTGTTAACTCAACATGCAAATGTGGTGTTCCAGATAGGAAGCATCCCCGATTCACTGTGCCTGACCAACCTCTGTACTGACATTTATAAGCTTTCTCTCTGCCTGAACCTGGGGTAAATCGGCTCGACTCCAAGGTCTACAGTCGAACCAAATTGATCTGTGCCAGCTTTGGACCTGGCCCTGCACATGTGCACTCTCCCCTCCCACCACCTTTTCTGACCTCTTTTGCTACTGAAAAAAATGTTAAGCAAAGTTTGGGGTAGGGGGACATTTTCCAGCCCTATTATACTAGTACTTTCAGATCATGTTTCTGTTTGTGCATTTACCCTTCTCTGACATGCTCGTATGTGGTAGAAGCCTCAGGCATGCAACCCCTTTGGATTCAAAGATGATTAGAGCATGAGAGGAAGATTAGGAATAAGAGGGGGCAGCCCTATGATGCAGGGATACAACAAAATCTGCTGAAAGACCCACACTACATTCTCTTCAAGGTACATGAGAAATCTGGGATCAGCCAGTGGGTATTACTACAGCACAAAATAGCACACACAGCCACACAAGCAGATATTAATGTACAGAGAACACCACAACCCATTCATTTCCTGCCCCTCACAATGAACCCACACCTATCTTTTGCTATAATGCCTTTCTACACTACAGAACATCCTTTATGTGAAAGTAGGGGACTTGCTAGAGGAAGATCTTCAAGCCCCAGAAACTCTGCTGCATCTTTGTATTTTATTGTGTGTGGGAACTAGGTTGACGTTTTGCTCCATGACTCCAGTTCTCTGTTGGAAATTGCTTAATCCCTTTCTCCTGTATGGGAAGACAGTATCCAGTGCCATATAAGGAAGGAAAGACATATGTTAAGATAAAATAACCTTATATATCCATATACATACAAGTATATTAATTTTCCTTGCAGCTGCATCATCTCTCCTGCTATTCTTCTAACATCAATCTCACTTTAAATATTCTGTCTTGGATTTCATAGAAGTACATATGAACATTTAACAGCAAATGCTGTTTTCACTGAAATCAATTTTGCGTCATATCCCATTTGGTACTTCAAGGCAATGCAACATTTGAAACTGCAAAAGCTCTAGTAGGCCATATAGATTACACAGAATCGTCTCCTTGTCAGGATGTGCTTAAACTATGACTTTGATGAAGATAGCTAAAAGGGCTCCTATTCCTCCCTTCTCATCAGCTTTGTTCAGAGCGCCATTTGTGAAGCGACATTACAAACTTCTTTGAAATAACTCAGCTTAAAGATAACCCTTTCTCTTTTTTGCTGAAGGACTGAATCCAGAACACACTGGTGTAACCCCATGTCATGGTTTAGGCCAAATCGGCCACCGGGGACCTGGGGGACCCACAGATGCTCCCCTCTACCCCTCTTCGAAGAGAGAGGCAGAGGAGGAAAAAGACTTATGAGTTTAGAAGGAACTAAACTACTTTAATGAAACATTAATAATAAACCAAAAAGAAATAATGAAAAAATATACACAAAACCATATCAAGCTCTCGAGATGACAATCACACCACCAGCTGGCACTGGGCCAGTCCCAGGCTGGACTCAGTGACGGACAGGAACTGCATTCCGGATCTGCATTCAGGATCGGGATCACAGGCAGATGAACAGAGTCCTCCTCAGACATCGGCCATTGAAGGAAGAGAGCTGACTCTTTGATCCCTCAACTTTTATACTGAGCATGAGGCAGATGGGATGGAATACCCTGTTGGTCAGTTTTGGGTCACCTGTCCTGTCCGCTCCTCCCAGCAGGTGGGACCCCACTATGCTTTTCCATTTCCAACCTTCCAACAGGGCAAATAAAGTTGGTTGGCCTTGGGTGTTATAGCAATAAGTATAAGCAAGAGCCTCCCTGCATACCATGCCTGGGCATCAACTATAAATACAGGTCTTATCGCTCTGAGAGAGTGAACATTGTCTGCACAATACGCTGTTAATTTCAGTAGTTAGAAGAGGCCTAGCTAAGAAGCAAAGTTACTGAACAAAATTGGTTCTGTTTTACCTCAAACCAGGACACCCCACTAACACTTGTACTGGCACAAAGAAGGGACAACACGGGGTTGCATGAGAGCACTAACAAGCAACAGAGAGCAAGAGTTCCTTAAGCCATTTTCAGTGCTTGTAGTCAGTGTCTTGTATAACTCTACACTTACCCAAAAACTAGTTCTATCAATGACTAGTTCTTGCGATTCAAAGCATATTTTGGTCAATGATCAGTTTCACGAGGGTTTGTCCCTTATGATTCTAAAAGTATACAGGGTTTTTTCATCAACTTGGACTAAACTATACTCTGCAAGAGGCAATTATTTGCAACGCAGGTAAAGCATAAGAAAATGCTACATGGTAATGGTGTCAAAGCTGGCTTCCTTTCCAAAGCAAGGAAGTTAAGGCAGGAATGAATTGGCAGCACTGGTAAATGATAAACTTCACCCCAGCAGCAAAAGCATTTCACTGATGGAAAGAGAGTCAATACACAATAGCACACCTGTGGAGCAGGTTATGCTCTTATGTCTCTACACAAGACAGAGTTCACTAGTAGTAAGTGTGGATCGATGAGAACACCAGTACCACGCAAGCTCTTAAGAACAAAAGCATAAACACTCTCACCTGAAAGTACAAGTTGTACGTAAAAGCTGTTTTGAGTACAAGCTTTTTGTCATGAGAAAGCTGTATTGGCAATACCACTTACCAAATGTTGCTGCTGCTTCAAACAAGATGGCTGGATCCAGAGTGCCTGTATACAGTATTCACTTTAGATACTGCATGAAACTTCACTATCCACCTCCATAGTCTTCATCATGGCTATCCCTCTAAGTATTTTTCTCCTTCCCCTCCCCAGAGTTGATTGGCTGTGCTACCAGAAGGCATCTCTTTGGCAGCTATCATTTCGCTCTTACCAAAAATCCTCTGCACTGCTGCTTCAGACACCACAGCACATACTCTGTCATTACCTCACCTCTTTCCAGATGTCTTAGATCTTCCGTGTTTCTGTTTTGCTTAATTGTAGGGACTGAATTAAAACAAAAGCATCCATTGCTTTCTCCCCCTCTGTATACTTAACAGAAATATAAGCATCACTGCAATACAAGCACAGAGGTGAAGTTTGTGTTTAACAAATAACTGTCAAAACTTGAGGTGCTTGTTCTGTCCTTACTCACACACAAATGAAAGGGAATTTGGGCAGTGTAGGAGTAAAAACTAAGGATTAAATTCTGCTTCATTCTCTCAGCGCCACGCTTGACTCTGCCAATAGTTCCATTTATTTCGAGCTATTACTCAAGGGTACATGAATACAGGATCCTGGATGCAGGAAAAATGGCAGATCAGGTTCACCACATATGAAATTCTATTGAGATCCATAAGAAATAAAAATAGTTGAGAAATACTGGGTATTAGCTTGTCATTGATTTCATGTTTTAGCATACCCAAATTGCCTCATATTACATAGTTTTCGGTGTATTTCTTTAAGGCAGCAACCCTTAGAATTATTTTTGCAAACATACATCCTCAACTTTTGCATACTTGTTACTTAAATCAATATCCAAGTAATTAATCCTACAATCAAAGTCTTAGGCCTCCTTACTGCCTTTTATCTGTAAACACATCTCCTGATCCTCTCCTTTCTCTAATTGCTCTAAAGGTCTCAGGGGAGACATCATCCAGCTCCTTTCAATGCCCTTAATTTCTACTCAAACTGTGTCAGAAGTTACACTGTTTCTCTTTGCAGACTCAGTAATCAGCCTTCTCCAGGATACGCCATCCTTTCTTCTGCTTTATTTTGTCTCTTGCTTTTGGCAGCTCCTGTATTCTGTTAAGTCCCTTGATGTTTTCCAGGCTTGTCTGTGATGCTATATGAATACTGTATATCCCTTGGAAACAAGTAACCCCTTAATTCTGCAGTTTTGTGCTATACGCTTCAAGAATTTGTCTGGAATATATTTACCTTGTACTTTGAAATCCCTCGGGTTTATAAGATACAAACTTGAACACAGAGTATAAGAACCTAAAGACAAGAAAAATTCCCTATATGTGAGAGTATCAGGACTCTGGACTGGGATTTAGACGATCTAGGATTACCTGTTCACTCAAAAATTCTGCATGTGATCATCAGTCATAGCTATGTCATAAAACAGAAGTCTCTAAAGGGATAATGAAGTTCTGTCTCCTCCCATCCCCTCTTCAAATTATCGCCTTGGAGATGAATTGGAGAGACTCTGTATGTCCTAGGGTGTTAATGTATTGGCATTATATTTGAACACCCAGATGTCTGAACACGTTAGTCTTGGTGTGCTTCAGAAATTATAGTCTACATCTACATATAGTCCGCATTTGCAAGTTTGCAATCTATACTTGCAGCCTATTAGATCTTCCTTAACCCAGTGGTGTAGATATAACATTGTCTTTTTATCTCTATTCCTTGCCTTCAACTTCTTTTTCATCTGCTCTTAATCTTAACTACTGAGATTATATCTTACTTTGGGCGCAAAATGTTTAATGAGACAACAGTTGGGGTATGCATGCAAGTAACAGTAATTAGGACTATGCAAAATGTTCAAACAAATGCCTTCCTTACACTCTGCACAAATTCAGTGACTAGCTTCCCTATGAAAAAATCCAGATGATTTTTGCCTCTTAATATTTTCAATACAAATTTACAGCCTTTTACATTAAGTAGCCTTCTTGTTATAGAGATTCCTCACCTTTATTTAAACAGAAGGATCAGGAAAACTTTTGTTTTTTAAATTTCTCCGGTGCTGGGGCAACGTAATCCCAAAATGTTTTCAATTCACCCTACAAGTAAAATGAATCTATAAAATTATGCCCATTACAACTTTCTTAGCTGACATTAGTCAACTGCTTGGGGTCATTAGCAGCTACTCTAAAGCATCTCTTAAGAGTTTTCCTTACTCTATGGCATCTCTTAAGTGTTTTCCTTACACTTGTACAGTGTAACATTCAAATTCACTAAACATCCTTAGAGCTGTGCTGATACCAAAAGGACTGCTTACAGTCTAAACAGAAACTTGGTAACAAATGCAGACTACTCTGGACAGACCCCATGACACTAACATGGCAGGAGACAAAAAATAAATACACCTGCACTAGTGATCTCTTGGTGGTACACATTAGTATTCCAAAAAAATAAAGTAAAATCAGAGCCTCTTTAGCTGTTTCCTGATTCTGGTAGGTGGGGAATAGATACTAAACAAGAGAAATAGATACTAAACAAGTCACTTGAGGCATGTCACAGGCCCTCGAGGCCTCTGGTGATTAATTAGTTGCACCTGAGCCATAGGGGAGTTCCTCTTGGTGCCCATCAGACAACCCACCACAATGTGCTCCAGCACCAAGGTCACAGACTGAAAGCAGGCAGCAGGATCTGAGTTACTGGAATTCATTTCACTAATCGACTAAATTAATTTAAATTGATTAATTTAATTAATTGATTGTTTTAATTAATTTAAATGTCATTAATCACTTCATTTCTCCAATAACAGAATTACAGTGGGAGCCAAAACAGCACAAAGCAACCAGAGGCAATCTGGAGATTCAAGTGAAACGTAAGACAGTTAAATCTAAATCAATGGTGTAAACACAGCACATTACTGTATTGCAAGGTCATGGCTGCCCAGTCAGACCAGGCCTGCACCCACCTTAGCTGCTTCCAACATTTTGTGAGGAGACATACTCACAGGGGGCAAGAACCTAGAGACTCCTGGTTGCTATGTGGACATATATTGTGGCTGAATTTAACCAATAAATTCAAAACAAGAAATACACGTTCCAGCACTGAGTACAGCTTTATCCTGGAAGGGAAGTGGTACTTCCACAGGACAGTTTAGCCCACAGTGGTCCTTACTGCCATGGCTGCCCTCCCTGTCACATTCCCATGGCCCTGCCATCCCAGGGCTGTGTCCTACTCCTGTTCTTCTCACTGGGCCTGATCCAGATTTGCTTATTTGCATTGACAGCTTGATTCTGGACCTGTCTCCTAACCATGGACTTCCCTGGTGGCCTGGGCTCTGGGCTGACCCTGGCTGCCATCCCCAAGGTTGCTGCCTAACAGCTTGCACAGTGCCAAAGCTGAACCATAAGGATAAGGGACATTACTTCAGAGCTACAGACTCTCCCACAGGCTCATCAGGACAGTCCCAGCTTGCCCAGGATGGAGCCCCACTGCCCTGGAGGGGAGGGATGATGGTTTCTCCATAGAGGCTTCAAAAGGCTGTGGCGGGTACAGCCCATGTCCCACCACAGTGGGGTGCAGAGTGGCAGCCCCAGACACCTGCCAGGATCCAGCTCCAGTGGTCTTGCTAGGTGTCATACCAGGGGTGTGAAGGTGGTAAAGAGCCAGGGTGATATCTGGACACAGTCAAATTACGGGCACAGGGGATATGCTGAGACTTCATAATCCAGTTTCATAACACTTCAGGGTGTTTCTCATTTAATTAGTCTATATAGGTTTTCCCATTCCTAGTCTTCCAGTGATGAGGTGACATTTACTCGTTTGCTGACATGTGGACTTTTGGGATCCCAGAAAACCCAGGCCAGGACTGTAGATTTAAACTCAGTTTTGGGGGAGGGTTTTTTTGTTTGTTTTCTCTAATAGGATTCCACCTCCATCAATATTTGCTAAGCTTTCTTCTTCTTCTCTCCTGTCATTGGAGTAACAGGGTTGTAAACCCATGGTTATGATCTAGGTGACACTGTTGCTCTGCCATCGACTGAGGGATCACAGGTGACATAGTGGAAGTTGGCAGAAAGCTCTATGCCTTCAGATACTTTGGTTCCATTAGAGCTGCACATTCACATTGACCGTTTCAGCTTATTTGTGACCTGGTCTGTGCTCCTCTGTTACTCCCACCACCCTGTAGTAACAAGAACTGCTTTTTTAGTTTTGCCATGATCTCCTTCGCATGTTCTACTTCAGTCTCCATTCTAGGAAATAAACTGCTAGAGCTGATTTTTAGGATACCAGTATGCCCATTTAAATCCTTTTAAAAGATGTATGGACCATATCTGCCAAACCAACTTGGTAACTGAGGTGATTTAAAGTCCAAGTCTCAGCACAGAGTTGCTTCACCTCTTTCCCTACAAAATTATCTAATAAAATACAGACAATTACAACCAGGCTTAATACACAATACTCTTTTCTCCTACTCCCCCCCCCAACACCTCTCTCTTTTAATTGCCATTACTAAACTAATCATGTCATCTTAATGTCTTGTGGATACCATCAAAACACATTAGTAAATCATCTCAGAAGTCAGGTAGTCTGACTTTGAACACATAAAAGACCAGATCTCTTAGGATGATTCCATCATTCTTCAGCACAGAATCGCACTTAAAAGCTTTGGACACAAATACAGGGTGTTTTTTTCTAAAGCAGATAGCCACAAATGTCATGCTAAATACTTACACAGGACTGTTTTCTATGTAGTTTTTCATTCATTTGGACTGAATTTCACTGCTGCCTTGTGGGTCAAAAATAGTCCAGGAGCTACGCTACTCTGGAAAGTGGAGTCATTGGTTCTTGTGTGGCCGGTATCCTGTACCCTTGCACTAACTTTAATCATTTAAATATCTACATGGTAGGTTTTTGCACTTCAGTGAAGCAGACAGCACAACCTTATTACTTTGTAATATAATTTGATAGTTCCACAGAAAATAATAGCTGAAGCATTTTTTTATCCCTCCTTCCCTTCCCTCTCCCCCTTTACTTTGGTCAAAACTACACTACTTGGTTTAACTTGAGATTTGATGGGGGGTAGCCAGCTGGAAATAGATGTTTGAATTTTCTTTAAGCAACTAATCATAGAAACTGTTTAGAGTCATACTTGTCAGAAGTGGAAATGTATCTTAATTACTCCACAGTTAAAAGAAGGTTAAAATTTGGCTGTGAAAACCAAGAAACAGCTTCAGCACCTAGGTAAGTCCCAGGCTTGGTTAGTCAACTCAACACTTCTGTGCATAGTGTTAGTGATCTTGATAACATTGTCTCCTGTCTCTTTAAACAGATGATGAAATTGCAGTTGACAAAGTACACAGGTAGTGGGAGCTTTAAGTCTCACTTGTAACAAAACTGAAGTCAAAGGACTGAGGTACTGAACTTTGAAGACAAACTCTCTGTTCAGATATGATTCTGAACAGCGCATGTTGCCAGGGGCTACAGTGAACTGCGTGAAGGAAGTAAAGAGCAGCTCCAAGCTCCCAGGAGGGCTTAAATTCTCCAGAACTGCACAAAACTGGAAAATATCCAAACAGCTTTGTGTGCTGTACCTGTGAGGAATACATGATAATAAAACCCAACATTCTACATATCTTGTACTTGATAATGAGTGATCCTCGAGTCATTTGATGTGGTTTAGCAGCTTCAGCTAACTCAAGCTAAGTAGGCTATGTATTAAATCCTAATACAGAAACTTGAATTCCAGACAAAATGAAACAGAGGCTACAAAAATAGATGCAAAATCTCCTGTACTTTTATGCTGAGAGGAAGCCAAGGAACGGATCTTGTTATTTCTGAGAGGAAAGGTCAGCTCACAATAGCAATCACACACAGACACCATCCCAAACGAAGCACAATCAACCATTGATAAAGAAATTGGAATTTATCCAGCACAGAGCCACCCAGCCCCATAACAAGATGTTTTAGGTTACAGTAGAGTTCTGGCAATGTAGATATGAAGAGAACTTTGTAACAGAAACCAAGTGAGAAGCCAAGGAAGCACAGCACAATGAGCTGCACATGTTACTTGCAAAGATCAAGGCTTTCTTTTCCATCAGAGAAAAGAACATCTCTTTTAGGATTGAATGACAAATTGTCCATCTTAATGGAAAGCAGAAATCCAAAGCAATTAAGAAAAAGTCTCAGGATGTTTCTGTGAAACATCAGTAATCTTACCAAATCCAACCTTTGTTAAGTAATTAGCATTTTTTCACGTGCTTACAAAAAAAATAATAATCAAGCTCTTGTTAAATATCTCCTCTGAAATTCTCTAAAGCTTTACAGGAATGATACATGGGAGACAAGTACAGGTGTATAATAAAAAAAATCTTGATTATTATATCTTGAAACATTACATACAATCTATCATAACGAATAACATAACCTTTAAGTTAACAGCATACCAGCAGCATCTTTAAGGAACCAGGTGAAGAATCTACCAACACAGCTGAAAAATTGTGTGGCATGTTTCATCAGGATTGCTCATGAATATTTATGTCACATATTTAGACTAACATAAAAGGCTACTGTCAAGCAGAAATCATGAGTCAGGTCCCAAGAGCCCATTCAAAGTTCCAGACTGCTTTTTCATCTTTGATACTGTTTACTTTGCACCTTTCAGTCATCTTGAAATACAACACTAGGCTCATCTTGCTCTGACCACAGTACAGATGGCCAGAATCAGCACCTAAAATTCAAATTACATTTGGCAGACATGGGATGGATTAGAGGTGATTAGGACCTCCTTTTGCTGCAGTAATTATAATTCTGACATGCTAGAAAAGTCTATGGATTTTAAAGTAATTTTTATTTTTAGGGGAAAATAAGCCCCACCCAATGATTTACTGATTTCTCAAACACTTCTACCTTCACTTACCTTATTTTACAACATCCACCAAAAAAAAAAAAAGGCCTATTTCTGTACATTCAGTATAGTGTTGCTCTTAAGTACTGAAGCATGCATGGTGTTACAAAAAAGCTCAGGACTCATGACATTGCCCCAGAGATACTTGGGAAGAAAGATCCTTGTGCAGCAATGCACAGCTGCAGGAATCAAGCTGGGTAGATTGCAAGCCTGGAGACAACCCCACTGACATTAAAAAAACCAAACCCTTTCCCCCTACCTGGGCAAAGACAATTCTGGAGCAGAAAAGATGAAGTTTAGAGACCGATTAACAGGACAAAACCCAGTCCTTACTGCTCTAGAGGGAACAACTTAAAGGAACTCCTGTAGGGGTACAGGGAATCATTGCCAGAGCTTCTATTACTACCTCATTCAAAACCCTGTTTATGACAAAAGATTGCCAGCTGGTCCTCTTTATCTGATGAATAATGCAGTGGGAAGCAGCAGGAATATCCAATCAGATGATCATATGGATACTGTTTTGATCAGCACAGCAAACACACACCAACTGGTCTCCATGGAGGGACTCCCTGACACTGTTGTTTCATAAGTTGATAGCTGCTGGCTGCCTTTCTATCCTCTGCTTTACCTTCTACTGTTATCTTTACGAAAAAAAGGTCAGCTCCTCTTTTCCCTTCTCTTTTTGTTACAATGATAGAGGTTAAGTACAGACAAGAAAGACAATTAAAATGGATCTGTCACACAATTTTTATTCTGATATGTCATGCTGTATCCCTTCTCTGCCATAAACTGACACTCTACCTCAGTAATTGAAATTCTTCGCTATAGACAGCTCGTAACTAATATGGTGATTTTCATTACACATTCCTCTGAATATAGCAAAGATGAATGCATATTAAACAAGAAAAACTGGCAGCTGCTTGGGCCTGGAGAAAACCACTGCTTGCTTAATTCAGTGCTATCACAGCCACATGGCAATAAGAGTCACTAGCATTATGAAAAATAATAAGGAATCAAGGCCCAAATCCAATCAAAGTAACTGCCATGTCTCCCAGGCACCTTCTAGCCAAAGTACCTCTGAGCAATCTCTCTTTAAATCACAGCACATAATTTTGCCTGTCCCTGACAAAAGACACTTTTTGCCATTCAGTTTCCCCAAAGGATCAGCCAGTAAACAAGTTCAAATGAAACCTAAATGTCCTCCCATTATTCCATGTAATTTGGAAAGCCATGGAGTACCCTTCAGGTGCAGACCAAAACTTGTGAGGTAAAGGAGTTGCTCCACCATGATTCAAGCCTTGTAATACAGAGGACAGAAGTCTAGCCAGGCATTCAGAAAAGAAATCATAGTGAATAAAAAGGTGATAGACCAATGAAGGGGCACGAACCTCTTCTTGGACATTGCATCAGATCTAAGCATTTTCCTTAAGTGTTGTTATGGGTTGTTCACAGTGTATTTGTGTTTCCCTGATGAAGCACAAAGAGAAGCAGAAAGGGGTAGTGTTTAGGATAGTAGTTGTTCCAGTGTGAGAGACTATACAAAAAATGCAATGTCCCAGTCAATTTGCAGCTCCTGGCTCTTCAGAATCACAATGAAATTGTCTCTACTGTCACTTCCATGTGCCAAAAATGATCACTCATTTGGCTTTCCTGAAAAACTGTAAAATACACCGTGGTGGCTGAGCCCAAATAGAATCCTGGAAGGACCAAAAGAGAAAAAATGTAGTTATGTATTTAGGATTCAGTGTTGCTATAAATCTTCCTAATTTACATTGTTTTCCTGAGCAAACTTTGAAAATCCAACATCCGAAATTCAAACACTGAAGTTCTACTTCATTTCTCACATTTCTTTTCTCCTAATAATGACACTGAAGAAAAGCAGCACCCTATAAATAAGCTGCAGTGCCAAAAAAATATGGAACAACTGTTGGCATTTTCACATTTCATTGATGTGTAATTATGTGAAATGAAATGACAAATGCTTTCATGCAAAGCTCCACAAGGGAGAGAGACTGCATATAGATATATCCAAGACTGTCTTCTAAGTTACTGAAAGGCCTCATTGGTTCAAGGAACAGACTTTATGATCTGATTTTAATTCACAAACAGAAATGCAAGAGATTGGTTTTGTTTGTATTTTTGTTGAGTGTTTTTTACTGTATATGAACTTGATGCAATTTCTTTGCCAAAACCTAGTTATGAAGAAAGGCAGCTGCTGAACAAGCAGCATACAACAGCTAGAACTTACAGAGAGGTACAAATCTGAGCCAGGTTTGTTATCTAAACTATTTTGCACAGTTCTGTAAAAATACATTGGACAACAGTGAGTTCCATTCTCTGAGCCACTGTAAAAACAATGCCAAAAATACTATTTTCAATCTTTTTATCTGTGAACGATTTAGTTCAATACATCAACAACCCTAGAAAGCAACAGCTTCTGTACACTGCAGAATAAGCATCACCAGCCAAATGCAATGTAAGGGCATCTCTTTCCCAGCCTGCGAGCATGCAGAGATTCCTACTCGGAGATACCATTGCATGCCAATAAACAGAATAATCTCTTGGGGTTAACCTAAACATTTCCTTCATAATACCCAAATGGAAATGATCCATTTGATCTGTCCTAGCACTTATATTGATCTAAACAGATAAACCAAAGGGAAAAGGTTGCATAAATCTCAGACACAGACCTGTCTGTTTTTCAGTCAAAAGCACTCTGACATACTAGCATGGAGTGTGTATTTTTCTGTATTTCACAATGAAACATGCTGTGCTTCTCTTGGCAAATCATGGCTTGTACCCATCTGGCAAAACATGAATCACAGTCAGAAACATAGCCTAACACTTGTTACGAATTTAGGACAAGTCAAAGCTACAGAATTAAATGAAGTTTTCAGATTTCCCCTGGTTGATGTGGTCTCCTAGGCTTCAGGGTATAAATTCAAGCCCATGTTTACTATAGGTTAGCTTAAACACTACGTGTAAACATTGAAGCACTCTTGAGTTTTAAGCAGTTAGTAGAGATGAGTGACCACAGGAAGGAGAATGGAAGAATCATTGCCTCTGAGGGGAAGGCCCCATTTGTTTCTTTAAAGCCAAAATTTGCCATAGAATAATAGAACAATGTTTCCATGTTATCTATGGGTTTTATGGCTTGCAATTAAGATCCAAATGTGAAAATCAATTATTTTAGACGGAGTGAAACTGTGCAGGTTTCCACTGGCTTTTTGATAAGGGCTTAACCAGGAGTTAGCTGCCACAACACATATCTGAGACATGTAACAGCTGACCGGTATCATCTTCAGCTATTCAAGCATGTAATGGGCTCATGATATGTTTTTAAAGACTTAAATCCCCCAAAAATACAGATCTTTTTTCCCTCTATTCTATCTCTGTTATTTCCATAAGTGATGATATAGCAAAACCTGCTTTTATTTGCCACTAGAGGTGGCAGGCTGATTTATACTAGAGAAAGATCTGGCTTTATCCACTAAATTTATCCCCTGAGAAACATCACAGACTTTGTAAACATTTTATTAAGGAAAAAATTGGCCTACCACCATACTATATCATTTCTTTGGTGTCTTAAATATAAATTTAATTTCAGACCAGTTGGAAAACTATGATATTGATGCAAAAGCTAATAGACTATTATTGGCCTGTATATCCACTTTGGCACATATTTTTAAATTTAAAAAAGTATTCCTCATTCAAGACGTGCAAGGAATTACAGAGGTTAAAAATACTTTTTGTTTGGGTTATGTGTATTGGCACCACTCAGCAATGACATATAGTTAAACAGCATTTATTACACAGAAATTACACATCCATAAATGTTTTCAGAGTGTTTTGGAGAGGATGTCTCGCTCGTATTTAGAGCAGACACTAACACTTTGGACAAAAGCAGGGGATGCAACAATAAAAGGGAGCCGGAGCATGCAAGTCAGGTTCTGAACTTCCTTGACTGGAAGACTCTGGCTGAAACTATACCCTACCCTTATACAAATGGACCTGCTACTAAATACCGTTTGACAGCCAGTAATCTTTGAAAGAAAGAAGACTCAAGCCTAAAATGAAAGAAATACAGAGGCAGTTTACCTTTACATATTTAGTAGGATATTTCCTCCAACTTAAAGTAAGCCCTAAATGATAACAGTATTAAGCCAATTTAAAAAGGATCAGGACTGAGTGTTCAACATCTAAAATCAATAATTTGGAAGCCCAAAAGAATTATGTGTATCACAACAGAAAGAGAAAGTTTGGTGGAGCCAGGAGCCAGACACTGATGATCACAGAATCATTCAATCATCTAGGTTGGAAGCGACCTTTAAGATCATGAAGTCCAACCATTAACCTCACACTGTCAAAACCACCACTAAACCATGTCCCTAAGCACTACATATACCCATCTTTTAAATACCTCCAGGGATGGTGATTCAGCCACTTTGCTGGGCAGCCTGTTGCAATGCTTGACAACCCTTTTGGTGAAGAAATTTTTCCTAATACACATCCTAAACCTCTCCTGGCACAGCTTGAGGCCATTTCCTCTTGTTCTACCGCCTGTTACTTGACAGAACGGGTCGACTCCCACCTCTCTGCAACCTCCTTTCAGGTAGCTGTAGAGAGCAATAAGGTATCCCCTCAACCTGCTTTTCTCCAGATTAAACAATCCCAGTTCCCTCAGCCGCTCCTCATAAGAATTGTGCTCTAGACCCCTCACCAGCTTCATTGCTCTTCTTTGGACACACTCCAGCACTTCAATATTGAAGTCTCTAAATTGAAGGGACATGGATTTGACAAATGGACCACTCGATGGATAAATGGTCGCACTCAAAGAGTTGCAGTCAATGGCTCGATGTTCAAGTGGAGACCAGTGACAAGTGGCATTCCTCAGGGGTC